>PVKM010050732.1:0-10638 GCA_004027735.1 Carollia perspicillata
GAGCTATGCCAGCCAGGTAAAATTATTTTTGTTTTTAAATAATACTTTTTTAAAATAATGAGCATTCATATATAATATCAAATAGCTCACTTGTTATCTGTGTCTAAAATGGTAAGGTTAACAGGGTAGGAGGAACCCAGCTCTCTTCAGCATAGTTATATTATTAGTGTCCAGAAGAGAATAAGGCAGAGAACTCATGAAAACTTTGTAGAATGAATGCATGAATTTAACTGCAATTTTTACTTTGTTGAATGATTGAATTACAGACAGTAACAGAAGACTAGAATATATGGTGAGTTTTGTCTTTACTGTGTCTCTTTTACAAGCATCCTCTAAAACTTGTTTCTCAAAAGAAAACTTTATGTGACCTTTAAAATAACAGTAATTATCCCTTATATTTGACTAACTTATTAATGCTGTCTTGAGGAAGGCTACCCTTTATAACTTCGCATTTTCCAAACAGGTGATCACAGTACCAACTGCAGCATCAAGCTTTACATTCTAGACACATTAAATTTCAGCTTTAGGTTAAGTATCAATTATATGTACATGAGGAAACAGTTGGCTAACTATTGAGAATCCTGAATATTTTTCTAAGGGTATTTATTTAGAATTTAATGAACTTTTGAGTGTGTTTCTGAGATCATATGCAGAAATATCCTCAAACTTTAAAAAAATATTAATTAATTTTTAGAGAGAGAGGGGAAGGGAGGGAGAAAGAAAGGGAGAGAAACATCGATGAGATACATGGATCAGTTGCCTCTCACATGCCCCCAAGCGGGGACTGGCTCACAACCCAGGCATATGCCCCAACTGGGAATCAAACCAGTGACTTTTAGGTTCACAGGTCAGTGCTGAATCCACTGAGCTGCACCAGCCAGGGCAAAATTTTCTGAATTAGAGTTCAGTTAATTTTTCTTTCTTCACTCTAAAACTTAGCATTGTTAGCTCATTCCTACAGTTTTCCTGTCAGCCTGAGGTACTATTGAGGATATGTTAACTTTAGCAGTTGTTGCATGATTTTCTGCCCAACTGAGTTTGTTCAACTGATTGAAACTCACTCAAGAAGTTTTATAGGTAGCAAAAGTTTACAAGGGGTTCCTTTCAAAGTGACCTATGACCTCGAGAATTACTTTATGACATCTACGCCTTCTTGTTCCCTAAGTTTTCTTTGTTTTGCAAACAAGTTCCTATTTGATGCTACCACATGGAATCACAGAGGGCTCCATTTCATGACCCCTCAAGCTGCATAACCTATTTATTTATAAATTAGATGGATCCCTGGAGAGATTTTTTCCTCATCTAACCTAGATTTATATGACATAGGATCTATATCTAAATCTAAAACTAAGTAAGCTGATAACAAGAAAAAAAGATCTTTTGGTGTTACATCTTCAGGGACGGAGAATGTCCATGCAACTCGGCAACAAATGTGTTAAAATCAACTGGACTGGATTAAGGGTCTCCTGGCCAGGAATATCTGCCAGCAAGAATCTTTCCTTTGTCTCAGCATGACACCAGCGGGCAGATGGGGCTCATAATTTTCTTTCAAATATCTTGTCTTGGTCATAGGACATGAAGATTTCTCCAGTCTGCAACACCCTAAACAAGTAATAATTTTTGCAGGGTGATCTTTGGTTGTTGCAACATGTGAGGTTAAAATAGCCATTCTAAGAAAGTTCTTTCTTTTCTGAGAACAAGCAATTCATTTGAGCACAGTTTATCTGCTTCAAGCTTTGGCCTTTCTCATTTTTGTATCAACATTTTCCCATTCTCTCCACTGCTCCCTCAACCTTTGGGGTGATAGAGGAGGGACCATAAATTATGGTCAGGGTCCCACATGTTGTTCTGTTACAATCTGAATGGTTTAGCTAGCAGACCCATGATGAGCAGGAGAAACTCAGAATTATGAGTTTTGGGAGTGAAGCAAATGCTGTGGATATGCTGCCCATATTCTCTTAGCCTATCCCTGAGTTGGCCTGCAGACAGTTCCCTCATACACCGAGCTTCCTTCATAATGTATGAGGCAGACCACAAGTGCCAGGGCATTAACATCCCAGGAGTAACCCTCACCAATGAGAGGTAAGAACTAGTGAAAAAACATTGCAATGTCCTGGCCTTTCAGAGGGACAATTATCCACAGACTCTCAGACAGTCCTGGGGGAACTAAGTGTAAGGTGCCACTGTGGTAACATGATCACTAAAACATATTAGCTTCTTTCCTGTCTGACTTCTGTCACTTCCATACAGGGTTTTCTGGGATCAGTCCCCAAACAAACCACAAGAATTCAAATCCTATCTCAGGCTCCACTGGGGGGAAACTCAAACTAAGGCAACCTATACCATTGGCCAAAACTGCCAAGGGCATGCCCAAAAAGTAGTGGGCAAGAAAGGTAGCTTTGTCTATAGCATCCACTTGTATGCTTGGGGTTGGTTACCAACACCCTTCACATTTTGATTTGTTTCTTGCCCCATGTTGACAACCACCACAGCCAGAGCAGGACAGTCTCTGGCTGGATTCCTGAGTACAGCAGAGGCTGAGATCCAGGCTTGCCTGGCTCTGTCCACCAACCCTGAGTCAAGGGATGGGGCCGGGGCACCAGACGAAGGGGAGCTTTTTGCTAATTGGTGTATCCAGAGGGGGCACCAGTCATTTCTCAATAGAGGCAATTTTTGCAGTTTTCCCCCAAATTCTTTAATTTTAGATGTCTTAGCCAGTGGAGGAACTCCAATTGGATTGCCAATTGTGGCTTCTTCTCTGGTTCATGCTTTCTTGAGGAAATGGCTATATGCTTTCTCAGGACAAGGTCTTTAGGCAAATTGAAGCCCTTTTCATGGAAAAATTTGTTTTCCAGGAATCACTACCTCCTTAGAAGCTTATTGACCAAAAAGTCATAAAAAAAACTTTGTGGGACTAAGGTTACTTCTCACCATCAAAACATAAAAACAGTTGCAATACTGACTTGGTGTTTGTTTGATTTCAATTGGATTGATTTGTATAACTTCATTTATATGTTATTAAAAACAACCCCTATAAACTGTTTTTGCAATTTCTACTAAAACTAAACACATATATACCAGCAATTTCACTCTTAGGCATAGATTCAAGAGCAATGATTAGATATGTCTATAAAAGTACATATCAAACTTCACGCTTCTCCATTTCAAAACTTCCTACAAAGAAACAGGCAATCAAGACAGTGTGGTACTGGCAAGGATTGTTCTATAGTTCAATGAAATGGAATTGAGAGTTTTCTCAATTCTGTGCTCAATTGATTTTCGGCAAGGGTGCCAATACCATCCAATGGGGAAAGTATAGTCTTTTCAGCAAATGATGTATAGGGAATTGGATAATCACATTCAAAAGATAGAAGTTAGACCTTTACTTTATACACCATACAAAAATTAACTCAAAATGAATTAAAGACCTAACCATAAAACTATAAAACTCTTAGAAGAAAACATAAGGGTAAATCTATATGACCTCAGATTTTGCTGTAAATTCTTAGATATAACACCAAAGCACAAACATAAAAAGAAAAAAATAGGTAAATTTGGCTTCATCAAAATTAAAAACTATTGTTCCTCAAAGGATGTTATCAAGAAGGTGAGAAGACACTTCACAGAATGAGAGAAAACAATTGCAAATCACATATGTGATAAGGGAGTTGTATCTAGAATATAAAAACACTTATACAACTCGGTAATAAAAATTAAACAATTCAATTAAAAAATAAGAACGTCCAAATACACATGAAAAGATGCCTGATAACGAAACCATAGTGAGCTACCACTTTACACCCTCTAGGAGAACTAGAATGAAAAAAGACAAACAAGGGCAAGTGTTGGTGAGGATGTGAATCTACTTTGGAAAATAGCCTGGAAGTTCCTGAAAAAGGTAACATAAAGTTACCATATAACCAGCAATTCTACTCTTTAAATATACATCCAAGAGAAATGAAACCTATATGACCACACAAAAACTTATATATGGATGTTCATAGCAGCACTATTCATAGTAGCAAAAAAAAAATGTAAGCAACCTAAAAATCCATCAGTTCATGAATGGCTAAATAAAATGTGGTATATCTGTACAATGGAAAGTTATTTGGTCAAAAAAGGAGTGAAGTATTGATATAGGCCACAACATGGAGGAACCTTGAAAATATTAGACTAAGTAACAGAAGTCAGTCATCAAAAACCACATATATAATTCCATTTATATGAAATGACCAGAATAGGCAAAACCATAGAGACAAGTCGATTAGCAGTTGCTGAAGGCTGTGGGGGGAATAGGAGAGTGATAGCTAAAGAGTATAAGATTTCTTTTTTATATTAATTTATTATTTTATTTTAATTGTTGTTCAAGCACAGTTTTCTGCCCTTTACCTTCATCCCAGTATAAGTTTTCTTTTAGAAGTGATGAAAATGGTCTAAAATTGATTGTGGTGATGGTTGTACATATCTATGAATATACTCAAAACTATCGATTTTGTATTCTTAAATGGGTGAATTGTGTGGTATATGAACTATAATATATCTCAAAAAAGCTGCTTTAAAAGATATGTATAGCAGCTTTATTTGCAATGGCCTCAAATCGGAAATAAACCAATTGCTTATCAATAGAAGAATAGATAAATAAATTGTGCCACATCATTCAATGGAATACTACTCATCAGAAAGAATGAATGTTAGATGCACAGCACAAACAGATTTTCTAGAAGTTATGTTGGGAGAAGAAAGCCACACACAGAGTGCACATACTCTATATGTTTATTTACATGAATATACTGATGCACCATCCAGATCCTCTGAAACTTTAGGACTGAAGCACTCATTGTCCCAAGGGATGGGAGTGTTCAAAGCTTATAGCTGAGACTCTCTCGCCTATGCTGTTGTCCTGGCTAAACAGAGCCACCTTGCCCAATATCACAACATATTTCTGGAGGCAGTCCAATATCCCACCAGTGGTCAATGTGGGGTGTAAAGTCTGCCCCTTCCAACATGGGGAAATTCTGCAGGACCATCCCCACCCCAGAGCTTCCTGTGGAATTGCCCGAGAACTTGTATTCCAGTCTAGCTTCTCCCCAATTCTTTCACCCTCACAGGTACCAATACCAAGAATGCTTCTTAAAAATCTTCGTGAGTGCAAATCTCTATCTCAGCCTTGCCTCCTGAGGAAATTGTCATAATACTGAAGTTTAAGTTCAAACAAAACTAGCCCTGGCTGGTGTGGCTCAGTGGATTGAGTGCCAGCCTGCAAACCAAAGAGTTACTGGTTTGATTCTCAGTCAGGGCACATGCCTCGGTTGCAGGCCAGGTCCCCAATAGGGGGTGTGTAAGAGAGACCACACATAAAGGTTTCTTTCCCTTTCTTTTTCCTTCCCTTCCTCTCTGTCTAAAAATAAATAAACAAAATCTTTAAAGCTAAATAAATAAATAAATAAGTAAATAAATAATCTTAAAAACCTAATTGATGATATAGCATTCAGAGCAGTAATTATATTATGCAGGGACGGGGGAGAGGATGTGTTGTTATTTTCTGGGCAGGAGCATGAGCAAAAGTAATGGGATCTGGAAATATTCTCTATCCTGATCTAGGTGGTGCTTACTTAGATGTATATTTATGTAAAAAAAGTCAGTGAGCTTATACTTCAGACTGGTGCACTTCATTAACTTTATTGAATGTCTGTTACATAACTCTCTTTAGTATTTGAGACCCATGGAAATGATCACACCCTTGTTCTTTGGCACACAGAAATAAGCTAATGGATCCAGGTACCATGCTCCTTCTTTTCTTCTAGGGGGAACTCACAGCCTGGCATGTCCCTCATCTGCTCTGAGCTACAGTGGTTGTTGATGACATCCTCTATATCCATAGGGCTGGGTGGGCCATTGCACTGTGCTCACACTACACACAGGCCTCTGAGACTCAAGTCTGTGAACTCTCCCCAAGGTCTAATTTGCTCATCTGTGAAATGAGGGAGTCAAATATTATGACTTCTTTCTCTGATATATCTTCATTGTTCTTTTTGCAAAAACATTACATATTTGTTACAAAAAATCCTTAAAAATATAGGAAGCATAAAGAAGTGAATAAAGAATCTGGCCTCCCAGGGATGATGGCCATCAACACTTTGGTAAATATCCTTCCTGACACTTCTCTATGTGGATCAAATACTCCCTGTGCCCTCCTCAAAGCCCCTTGCCCACCTTTGAAGTCAAGTTGTTGACACAGCCATCAGCTGTGTCAATATAAGCCCAGCTCATAATCCTCTGGTGAGGTAGCTTCCCTTTTGGCAGAGGGCAATTCTCTAGAGTAGGAGGCAGCTGAAAGCTGTTAGCTGCAACCACTGGGGGATGGTACACGGCCTGGTAAAGGGGAACTGGATGGGGCACTAGCAGCATGTGTATAATACGTAGAATCTTAGCTTGCTGAGGTATGTGCTCATTTATAGAATATTATTTCACTGAGAATTATAGTACAATTCTCTTTATGATATATACAGATGATCAGTTTCAACCCACACCTTTGCCATATACTCAGTAGGGCAGCTCTGCCCATTACATTTCCAAATACTCTAATGAAGATGTATTAGAATAAATTTCAATTAAGCGACAGCAAAATCAGCACTTAAGACATAATGCACCATTAGGCACATCATAGTGACTAACAGTTCTTAATGAGCCAGTCTTTCATGTTTTTAAATAAAGGAAAACAAAAGACTACTTGCCAAAAGGCTAAAACCTTTTCTTTATGCCACAATAAAAACAAATGGCTGCAATAATATAGAAAGAATAATGTGGCAACAAGTTGAAATGCCTTCCTTTATTAGCAACACTATTGGAAATGCATTGCAAATAATGCCGAAGATTTATGTGCCTTGAGGCATATTGGAGTGGAGTGCTACCCTGTAGGGGGCACACTGGTGGGCATCAACATATTTGCCACATCAGTCCTCCAGGGATCCCACAGGGTTTCTGATAACCTGGTGATAACCTGGTTCTACAGCTCTTCTGGGACCTCTGGGGATACGTTTTCTTTACTTTTCACCTCTGGGCATCCGTGGGGTCACTGTGGTTCTCCTCTGAGCAATCTACCTCCCCTGCCTTGATTTCTCTCCAACACATGCAACACAGTTTACCTGTATTTTTGTGAGTGAACTGGAGGTGTGACTTGTCACCTCATCTGTTCTCAGTTCCAGTAGTTGAGGAGCGGGAGCTGCCGAGAGAAACAATTGCAAGACCTCTCCCCCATTCTACTTTTCCTAGCCTTTCTGAGACAACTATCTGTGCAAAGGGGGGAAGAGTTGTGCTGACCTCATGCATTGTTTATGAGATTTCAACAAGCTAATGCATGGAGGGATCCCAGAATGATGTGTGGTTTGTTGAAGGGTCTTAATAAATGTTTCCTATTATTGGTATAAGGTCAAATAACCATTGTGCTTTCCTGCCTCTCACCAAGTTTCATGATAAAGATGGATTTATTTCATTTGTTTATGTCTCTACTGAATTAAAAGTGCATGGTGTGATAAAGGCAGCTATGGTGAGCGATGGATCAAGTCTATCTTGATACTTATACAGCTGAATAATATAAGGCAGGTGGGACACAGGCAAGCTTAAGGCAAGCAGTGTGGGTTTTAGAGCTGGATAGAGAGCAGTTGGAAGTCTAGGTAACTCACCATTAGTAAAATAGGAAAGCAATACTTCCATTATGGGTATTAAATGAAGTAGAGCCTGGTGGTTGAGAGTGTAGAAGATTCTAGGGCCAGATTGCCTGGCTGCAGTTCCACCACTTACCAGTTGTATAACTGTAGAACTGCTTAACCTCTTTGTGCTTCACTCTTTTCTACCTATAAACTGGGATAATGGTAACATCTACTTTGCAGTAGATTTAATGAGTTTACATTCATGCTAAGCATTTGTCTATGGTAAGCATTTACTTAAGCATGAAGCTTTTTGTAAGTATTATATAACCACTATATTGCCATTAATGTAAGAATTCATTGTTAGCATAAAAATGAAGATAAGTAGTGAGGAGACATATTTTTAATTTAATTTAGTATAATGTAAAATATTAGTTGCTTTATTTGCTCCAAATTTGAAATAATGTAAGTCTCCATGAAATAAAAAAGAATCCAGAATTGTGTAATTTTAAAGTTGACAGGTGGAGGGAATTGCACACTAGTTTATTCTGTTGCCATATGGCTGTTAATCAGAAATATTCACCTTCTTTGGGATTAATGTTGAATTATGCAGGCTTTGCATTAAGCAGTTTCTTCAGGAATAATACCTTGCACAAAACAAGGCCCTTAAAGGTTTTCTGTCATGGAGGAGGCACTTGATGGATGGCAGTTACTACGAAGGTGTAGGCTTCAATCAGGTACCAAGTAAATTACTTAAATTCTCATGAGCTTGGATTGTACCTGAGTCATCCACCTGGCAATGGGGACAACCTAGGAATAGAAGGTGGGAGATAGGATTTTCTACATATTATTGCTTAGCATGGAGGTTCTTTCTCTGCAAGTCTCTTACCTACTTCAGTTGCTGTGCATTCTTCCCATTTTTGCTGTGAGTGTGGGTTGCTTCTCTGACAACATTCCCAGTGCTGTGACTTTGGGGTGTACCTTTTCTCTTGTACATGTTGCATTATCTAATATCATTGAGCATACAGTTAACATGCAATCCATTCTTACTGATAAATATGTTTAAAAATTTGGGTCAAGAGCCCTGACTGGTGTGGCTCAGTTGGTTGGGTGGCATTCTGCAAAGTGAAAGGTTGCCAGTTGGGTTCCCAGTCAGAGCACATGCCTCAGCTGTGTATTCGGTTGGGGCATGTATGAGAGCAACCAGTTGATGTTTCTCACATCAATAGTTCTCTCCCTTTCTTTCTTCATCCCTTCTTCTCTCTCTAAAACTAAATATATAAAATCTTTTTAAAAATTTGGAGCAAGAAAGGTGAGGGGATATATTTGACAAAATTACCCACTCAATACATTATTTGTAAATTTGTGTGGATGTTATACCTTCACACAAAGTGGCAAGGATCTAGAAGAGCATGTGGCACAGCTGATAGTGAAGGGGACCTTTAGAAAATGAACTCTGCTACGTGTGTGTTTGTATTAGTAAATGCTGCCATTTTTCAATACCTAAATAATAATACCCACGGCACTGAAAATGAGCACAGATCAGCACAAATGCATTAACAAATACACGGAATGTCCAACTTTGGAAACTGTCTGAGGCTGTTTAATCACACCCTCTAGCCTCAGCTGTCAGCAGAGTTATTATATTTCTCAGACAGCTAAAGTGTGTGTGTGCACACATGTGTGTACACATATGGGCATTCTTAGATAAGACATTATTGGCTAATGATTATCAGCTACTGCGGAAATGAAAGAAATCAGTGATACAATAAAAACTCTAATTGCTTGGCAATAGTGTTTAGGCCTCATTAAGCAGATTTGTAACAGCTTCAAGAGAAGTAAACTGCTGTTTCATTAGATAACAAGGCAAGAAATAGGTTATTTCCTTTTTGAAAGGTATGAATGCTTCCAATTGCCTGATATGTTTGCCCAGTAGATTAATTTCTGTCATCTTAGTTAATTGAATTTTATCCATTCCTCTTAAAATGCTTTCCTTGAAATAAGGTTACAAAGTTCAGAAAAGTCATATTTTAAATCATAGCCATAAAAGGCAGAAATCAACTTTATCTAGACAGAGTACTCCAGGAGGAAATAAACTTTAGAAGTTCACCCTTTTGCTATACATTTGGGTGATTTGGCATTCAAATAATATTTTGTGGAATATATCTTTGCAATATAACACTCAATTTAGATTTTAAAAGAAAACTAAAAATTATTTATGGTTCTATCTACATTCTCTCTATGGTAATCCATCAAAGCTTTCATTGTTGAAAGTTTTTATTTTAGTGAGAAAGGATAAAAATTGCCCTGACTGGTGTGGTTCAGTGGGTTGGGAATCATGGCACAAACCACCATGTTGCCAGTTCAATTTCCAGTCAGGTTACATGTGTGGTTGCGGGCCACATCCCTGATTGGGGGTGTGCAAAAGGCAACTGATCAATGTTTCTCTCTATATAGTCTCCTGTAAGAATAAATAAAATCTTTAAAAAATAAAATAAAAGGGCAAAAATCAGAACTCAACTTTGGTTCCAATAAAAATTTGGCTTGCATTATGTCTATGACATATTTCAAGATCACCTTCTCATTTTTTTTGTAAACTCTTCTGTCTCTCCAGATTATGCACGCCCCCCCCACACCCTTCACACTATATGGTCAGGTATAATGTGGTGCATAAATAAGCTCATCGTTTCTTTTCAAATGCCAAAAAGTGGACCAAATCAATGTAGCAAAAAATATTCACACTTTGTGCCTGGATTTCTAAGGCTTAAATGTTGTGAAACATGAGAAGATACCTGCTAACAAGGGCCACCAATGTCTAATGGCTCAAATTTAAAAGAACATAGTCTGGTTCTGGCCAAATAGCTCAGTTGGTTAGAGCATTGTCCCAATATGCCAAGGTTGTGGGTTTGATCCTTAGTCAGGGTACATACAAGAATCAACCAATGAATGCATCAGTAAGTGGAACAACAAACTGATGTTTCTCTCTCTCTCT
>PVKM010050733.1:0-10647 GCA_004027735.1 Carollia perspicillata
ATCTCATGCCATATGCAAACATAAATTTCAGATGAATTGTGTATTAAAATTTCAGTGAAAAGAGTTCTACAAAAAAATACAGAAAATACCTTCATGATTTCCTGGTTTGTAAATGCAGGATACAATATTTATTTTAACAAATGCATTTATTAATTGGATACATTAAAATTAAGAACATCTGCTTCTCTTAAGACACACCCCCCGAAAAAATGAGTAAACTAAGGAAGCCAGTGGGGGAAAAGTCAACATACATAAGTGGCTATTCATACACACCTATTTCTATATGTAAATATATGTTTATATATAAAAAGATATTTATATATCACCTCTTTAAAAGAAAGAAACAGGAAAAAAAGCTAAAAAGTTAACAAGAAATTGGGTTGGCTATTTACAAAGAAAATATTTTTGAAATGGCTAATAAACATAGGGAAAAAAATCTTTCAATCTTCTTACAGTCCAGGGGTACCCAGTGAAGGCAGAGTGAGCCCCCAGTCACCACTGTGCGCACAGTGTTTGTTGCTGGCAACAGGAAGAAGACAGCCAGGCCACACATTATGCTATGCAGTGACCAGCACTCAGCTGCGTACCCCAGGGAGACGCCCCCTGATCTCAGGAGCTCCTGCTGTGGGGGAGCTCGACCCCTCCGTAGCAGTCTGTCCTGCTGGTCCTGGCAGCCTTGGTCTCCCACACTCTCAGTTGACCCTCAGGTCAGAGAGTCTCCCGGGCTCTGCTTGTGCCCCTCCCCTGGCCAAGAGTCCTAGGCTTCTCGGAAGGCGGCAAGTCGGCACCAACACGGGGCCCATCCCATTTATTTCCTGTTTCTCAGAGATCACATTGTGTAGATGTCACCTGTCCTCAGAGATCTCAAAATCATTGTCATGTATTTTGTCCCTCTCTCAGTTTTTTTGTTTATGTTTATAAGACATATTGTTCTTTCTTAGCCAGAAGCAAAAGCAGTTATCACTAATTTTTTAATTATTTTCTGCCGCATGGCTACCTGTACAGATGTCTGCCCCTGTGAACTAGTAAAACACTACCCGGTTGTCCATTTCCTTTTTTATCTGACACTGTTAGATTTTAGATTTTAAAAATGTAATTGGTCGCTATCTTCGCCATGCTGGTATCCAGCTCATGAAAATAAATATTTACCGAAGACATTCCGGTTCAGCCACCTGCACTGTCATAGTGACCCGATGTCTATCTCAGCTCACAGAGCTATTATAAAGATTCACGCTGTTCCCTGAAATTTTCACCTCTCACGTATTGCAGAAGGTGCTGAAGCATTCTTATAATAGTTGACTCAATGCCGCCTAAACGTGGAAATTTCACATTGCACATTTTGCAATAAAAATGTATCAGATCAAGAATCTTGAGTTCGTTTCCGTGCCCTGGAAGCTGATGCATTTTTCCGATCACTTCGGGTTTTCTCTCTCTCTGTCAGACTGATTCATTCTTTAATCCCGAGCGACAGAGATCTTTCCTAAGTAGTGAGCAGGAATCATAACATCAGGGCTTTCCTGTTTTTCTGTATCATAAACACAAACTAATTTCCTTAAGCCCCACATGGAATAAAACTTGCTTCAGGAGAAAGAGCAAATCATAGATTTCTTTTAGTAATACTGCCCTAGGAGTCAGATGAGCCAGTCAAATATTTTATGAAGACATCCATAGAAGTAGCCATGTGCAAGGGTTAAGACAAAAATATTCGACTGCCAAGCACAGTGGGATCAGAATCAAATTTTCGTGTAAACATGAGGATGACTCCTCTGCCCATGAGACCCAGCCTCCGCCCACGGTCTGTGGGCGGAACAGTGCAGAACCTTTCCGCAGGCTAACCCCTGAGCGTCTGCAGTGAGGGGGCCTGTGCTCAGCCCCGGGACGGCAGAAGCCACCTCTTCAAGCTCCCACCCGAAGGGCTGCCCTTCCTGGAGCATCTGAGCTGGGCTGGAGCTTCGTAAAATTAGAATAATAAATGGCCCTACTTTCTGTGTTACAGAAACTTGAAAAATGCACTTTTCTTGTCATACCTTGCTTTTCATTTTTTAGTCTTATTGGTATGGTTGTTATTAAGTAGTAATTAAATTGTCGAAGGTTGAAACATTAGAAATTTGGAATATTTCTTACCCACGTAAGCCGTGGGAATAGTCATAAGGGTTCCACTTATTTTTATCTTGGTTTCTGTGTCAAGTCAGCCTGCCTGGCTAACGCATCCGAGTGCAGTAACAGAGCACATGGTGACGTTGTTCTGAAGTCTGGACACTCTGGACATTCTGCTGCCTGTAGAGCCGAAGGCAATCCTCTTCTCTCCTGTGCAGGCCTCGATCCAGCGCATTATTTGATTTTTATTGCACTTGAAAAAAGTTAAAGGCACTGTTATTCTACTGCAGATTTTACAGTGATTAGAAAAAGATGCCTTCTCAGAACTATTTCTGCAACATATTTTTCCTGCTCTTGTTCTTTTTATGAAAAGACTAGACAAAACTCTGCATTTTAAATACAAACGTTATATGAAATGCAAAGTAATACAGAGATTTACAGTGACTGTGAGAGAGACACAGCTGTCAAGTGCGTTTGATAATTTTGAGATCCTTGGCTCGAACGCGTAGCTTTTGTCATAAAGCCATAGCGGACTTTTAATCCAGCACACGCCTGTCATTGTAACTGCATGGGAAATAGTTATTGAAGTAAGTAGGAGACAGTCAGGGTTGCTAACCAGCCTGGATACAGCAGTGTGGACTGACTAAAGAGTGTCAGACGCACTTCCTGTATGTCTGACACGGGCACTCACTCTATTCCGTTGTTTCCCCTCTCTGAAAGGTGGTCGGGTATTTTTATGTTGGAGGAGAAACAAATAAGATTACTATAGTCTGGCCTTACCTCTGTGTTCAGAGTTAACACTACTGGTGTCATGAAAATCAAATGTCTGATATTCTCTCACAAGGTCTGCTGTTTTATAGATAACACTGAGGAGGAATGGTAAAGTGACATAATGCATGTCATTAAGCTCAATAGTTTGCTTAATCTAATATAGATATTTGACACGGCATTGAGTATATCTCAGTTTTCGTACAAAAAGTTTAGAAGCATGATTTACAGTTGTATTAGTTATGAATATTTAGCACAGCTATTTCTGGATTTTTATACCCAAGGTAGCAATATATATTTCACATAGGAGAAGTCTGAATGCAGGAATACAAATCAGGTATAACAATGAGTTTCTCAGTCATTCAATCCGCTTGACTATTTCACCTTTTTTAAGGACTTCATAATACTTTGGCTGCTCTACAGTGTTTGTTATTGGTCTCAGGTCTTGGCCATCAAAAACCCAACTGAAAAACTGCCATTTGAATATCATCCTAAAATAGGTAGAAATGAAAATCTATAACTTCAGTGCTGGAAAGGGTATTGAATTGATCATCTTTCCCGTAACTGGAAGATATGGCGATTCTGCCTGATGTGTGTGTGTGTGTGTGTGTGTGTGTGTGTGCACGCACATATCTCTGTACACACACATATACACATACTCATATGTACACAGTGCTTATACATGAAAATGCACATACAAACACATATGCAATGATTACCTTTCGTAGTCAGGAAGTAACATTCAAAAACACAATTTCCCCTGTCTTTCTTACCATGTTTCTTCTGTGTTCCCACTGCTGGCTTACTCTCCTAATAATGTAAATAAAATTTTTGAAACTTTTTTGTGCACCATACTCAGCTGATACATGTGGAATTCTTTTCCCTTCATGCACTCTGCTCCATATATTTTTTTTTAATTGAAGAAATTAAACCTTGTGCCCATCACTGTTTATTGCCTCTTAACTTGAAATACACCTGTTTTACGCACTGTGAAAGTGGATCTGGGCCCTCAGAATGTTTTTCTTGGCCAGCTGTCATGGGAACCCGTTAGCAGGAGGCACCGAGGAGACAGAGCGAGGACAGAGCCTTTGTTTGGCGCCGGTGTGCTCCCCCCGCCCCCTCCCCCGCCAGGGCTGCCGTGGAGCCCAGTCCCGTGCATTTCTGTCTCCCTTAGCGGGACCGGGTGCTCCTGTGTCTGCTCTTCCTCCGGGTTGTTAGATCCCGCTTCACTTCTCCCTGGCCAAACCCTTGTCTATCCAGTCCCCTGTCATGTTTAGTTTTTAAATTTTATGTTATGTTAAACTTCCCCCATTCAAATTATCATGTGGTTTCCCCCATCTCATTGGACCCAGATAGTATGTTTCATGAATAATAAGGGAGTATTATTAGTAATCCATTTATAATGCATGCCTTCTATTTCAGTAACTTTATTTTGAATTTATACTGCACCTTCATAGATGGCCCATCATGAAACGTATCACATACAGTATATGTTACCACACCGTTTTCTCTTTTTCATTTTGCAAAATCTCAGAGTCTCTGCTCCTTACTTTGCCGTTGATGCCTTTCCCTGAATATGTGTATCGGTTTCAGCGTGGCTTTGGTGTTCAGGAGCTCTTCAAATTGTGTTAGCGGGCTATTTCTCTCCGTGCCCTCTGCTCAGGCAAGTACTCGGGCGTGTACATGTTATGAGTTAACTTTTGGGCAGGGAAGGAGCAGTGAGCTCTCTTCCTATGGGTAACCAGCTTATAAATCCATAGGTCGTCAATCCCAGGCACTGGGGACACACTTCCTTACTATACAGAGTCTATGGCCTCCTAGCCTGATGCATTTAACTTTTCTTCAAGAGTGTAGGGATCTTTGATAAGTCACTTTCCCCTGGGGTTTTCCACCTAGGGAAAGCTGACTCCGGGTGGTGAAAGTCATGGAAGAATAGCCTCATTTGTATCTTCCAGAGTCACCTACCTCTTGCCTCTTCGCCGTGTTTGTGTAGCAACGTGGATGGTTCGGGGTTGGAGATCAGACTAGAGGGAAATCAGTAGGAAACAACCCATGACCTCTCCACACTATACAAGATATGTTTTCATAAACACATATGCATTAATAGGTGTATCTTTCTACGTAAATCCATCCAGGGAGAGATTTGTGTCACCTGATAACACCACTAGCATCCTGTGCCCACACCTATACAGCTTATATCATTTAAAAAGTGTATTTACAAATAACTAGATAACAGAAAGATATACTTGTTAAAATTTATTTTTATGAGCCTTTTAAAATTTGACTTACTAGATACGTTGGTCCAGTTAATTTCCTCCAAAATATTCTATATTTGCAAATATTTCCAGATCATTTACCGAATGTGTCTATTAGAATGCAAAAAATATTTTAGCATTTTATTATATAAAAATACATATGCAATGAATAAATAACTTTAGCCACGTGTTGTTTATCAGAGTTATCTGCAAAATGTTCTAGTAACCTCGAAGAGCACACACAAGAAAGGGAAAAAGCATTGTAGCCAGCAGGGTAAAAATGAGGGATTCTAACAAAATCTTGCAAAGCAGTCCATTGTTCGCTGGTTCACTGTGTGTGCCTGTTGTGATTTAACAGGGTCAGGGGGAGAGTGGGGAATGAGAAGTTGGGGACAGGGCGGCAAGAGGAAGAGTATAGACGATAGGATGGCTTCGTGGTCCGTTTTAAAACGGGCATGACACTATTCAGATCTAGTTGGCTTCAGTCTGTTTTCTTCTTACCATTACTAATTTGCTTCTGGGTTGGCTCTCAATTCTATCAATATTTGGAGTATTTTGAGGCCCTGTTGAATAATAAGTCAATCGGATAAAGAATCTGAAACTGAGTCCTTTTTTCCTGACATAAACTGTGCCATTTCTCCCCAGGATGAATGCCTGTGACTTAGAACTTCTAGATAATTTATCCAAGTGAAAAATTAGGGACTAAGTGAACCATGCCATATGTTTGTGCTGCTTTAATGTATGCCGAACTCTAGGGCAGAGCTGCCCGTGTGATTCTGTGGTCCGTGCTCCCTGTTCATTCCAATCCCTCCCACGGCTTCAATATTTCTGAGCTTCGGCAGAACTATGCCGTCAGATTTCCTGTGCACAATTTCCAAAGAAAAATATCAGCATTAATACAAGCATTAAAGAATATAAATTAAATGCTTTCTTTGGAAGATTAAAATGATCACAGCAGAGATGCAGATTTCTCTCTCTTTGGAAGGTCTGGTGTTTGCATAAAGACTTTTTAAATTAATATTTTCCTCACTGACATTAATCTTACAAATGCAAATTTAGAACAGCAAGAAGAAAGAAGGAAGAGTTCAAAAACCATGCTATGAATGCGGTGAATTCCTCACCAAATTGTACTAGTTCTGGGGAAGATTGGGCTGTATGACCACAGGGTTGAACCTTGTGCCATTAAGAAACAATTTTATTATACATTATCTAATATATCATTGAAAATAAGAAAAACAGAAGCCTTGTTTTCTTTGGTGTACATCTGAATAGCATGTAAGGTGAAAGACCGTTTTTATGCTAAATGAGACTATCTATTTAAAAAGATAGAATGGACCCAAACAAATTGTGCCTGACCAGAAAAAAGTTGCCTTTTCTTGCCTGTCGTGTAATTACAGACATCATTTACTCTTCCAATAGTTTGGAACTTAGTTTGAAGCACGGGGCAGGGGGTGGGGGGAGAATAGCATTTTGTCAGTCAAAATCACGACTATGGGTGAAGTTTATCTATACAACCAAAATTATTTTTGAATGCCCATTTCATGACTATGTACTAAGAAGGAGTAGCCCAACCATGCATGGTTCTTATACTTCTAAATTGCATCTGTTTACATCGTATACAGGTGACTCTTTTTACCCTTCCTTATACACGATAAAAAGCAAGTTCAATTTTGTGCATTTCTACAACACTGTGTTTCTAACTATTTGAACACTTCTAAACAAATGTCATGGTTTTGTGCGAATGGGGTAGGTAGTATCAGATAGCTCCCCCAGAAGTGGGGTTGTTACCAGGTGTTCCAGAGCCCCACCCTAAATCACATTGTTAGACTGAACAGCATGTTCCTAAGCCCCTGGGTAAACAGGTACTTTTATCCATCAGGACGTTCCAAGAGCTTAAAGACCACCTCCTAATACCCAAGTATAAAAACAGACCTCTCTTTCGGCAAAGTGAATACTTTAAAGCGCAGTTATCGTTTCATTTTGTCGTGTTCTGTTTAGAAACTGTCCATTGCATGAATGAATGAAGAGTTTAGTGTATGATAAGCGTTTGTCTATTTTGGCGAGAACATTTAAGTTCTCCTTTCCTAGCGAGTTTCAACGTACGACACAGTATTATCAAATGTACTCACCATGGTACGCATTATATTGTCAGAGCTTATTTATCTTATAACTGGCAGTTTGTACCATTTTCAACAATCTTTTTATTTCCCACACCCCCTACAATAAATCTTGACTGATGAATGAGTTTATTTAGATAATGTATTGCCTTTAATAAAGTAATCAGGAAGTTAAAAAAAGAAATGAGGAAGTTCTTCCTTTATTTGTTATTTTTAGATTTTATCCTTCCCCACCTTTTACGTGTACTGAAGCTCTCATCTCTAGAGAGGTAATTTCGGTGTTTATATCACGGACATAGTGTACAGTAACAGTTAAACCAACCTGCATTATTGTCCAATGATGCCATTTCTCTGTGAATCAGGGAGCCTTCTCACTCCTAACGAGGGTTAATATTAAAATTAAAATGGGAGCATTATACACCTGAATTACTTTTCACATATTTTTAATTAATCCCCTGTCTTGTAAAACTGTCAAACCAGGATAAACGTTCCAAAAGCAAGGACAATTGATTAATAATTTTGAGTAATACCATTATCATAAAGGCTGTCTTTATTTGTACTAAATTGAACAAACCAGACATCATATGCCTGGAATTGTACTAAAAAAATAACCCTAAATCTGTTTAATGGTGTATCTACATGATTATTTACTTCTAACTTGTAATGCTTGGTCTTGTCATTTATTATTTGGTTGTTATAGGCAAGCTTTTAACCTTTATCCTGAAAGCATTTTACAAAGGCTGACAAAAGAATAAATCTATTAAAAAGGACTCTTAAAACTGTACAGCTTGCATTAGTCTTTGAAGTCTATTGATTTCATGTTTAGAAAATTTATTTTGTCCACCTGTCTTTGACATTAACTTAGGGAATCCAAAAAATAAGCAAAAGAAAACTAATTCTTAGGTGGTTTTATAAAATTGGAGAAATTTTTACTCACGATGACTACAGCTATTACACATTAGAGATTACATAGCAGAGAAATATCTGGTCTTATTCAGGATACAATTATTGGTCCTAGACTGAGACACTGTCTTCCTTTAAACAACAAATTTTTATTGAGCAACTATTTTGAGCATAGCTGTCTTGTATATACCAAATGTGCTACCAACATGTCCTAATTATAATATATGCTAATGAGTCCTCTAATATCTTACCTTGGGAGAAGTAAAGTATACATAAGGGTCAAACATATAACGTATGCCAACAAATGAGATGTTGAAACAAAAAATGCTACAAAAGTAGTGAGAATGAGCAAGACCTCTGGTGGAGGAGACATTCAGGGAGGAGGAGCCTGGAATAAGGAGCAGAATTTGATGAGGGAGAGAACAGGAAAACAAGAAAGTGCCATAGTCTTCCCAAGGGGGCCTGCCTGGCCCCACCCCCATGAATTTATTCGTGTATTTCTCTTTCTCAGAGCACAGTATAACAGAAACAGGAGCTACATTTTGTAATTTAGGTTTCAGATATCTCGGGGAAAGACTCCAAGGCCTGATTGATAACCTTAAATTTTATCCTTTTAAACTTTGAATGCACTGGACTTGATGTGATTTCTCCAAGAATAACCAGCCAGGATTTTACAGCCTCTTTTAAGCTTTTATTCAGTTTCCTTGGATGAATCTTCACCTATGCTAATTCCTTTGCCATTTCCTCCACATGGCCAATGCAAGCATGCACACACATGTGCACACACACATGCATGCAGAAATGAACACAGGAGTGCACACGTGTATGCAGGCGCACACACGCTGAGTAGTTTCACTATTTTAATCAAGGGCAGTGCGTAAACCGAAGGCAGAACTAGAATGAATATCTTCACCTTACTAGTTTTATGTTAACATTCCAGACCCTGATTACTCTGTTTTTTATAGCTGCAGTCCCATTATTATTTATTATTTAATTCTCGAGATTAACTTGGATCTTATGCACACTGTGATGCAGAAGTCAATATATACTTGAACAGTGTAATTGAAATAGTGAACCATGTTCTCACTTGATGAGGGTAGTTAAAAGAAACAGCTTATTTTATGTTTTAATTTTCTTCGTATCAACTGTGTGTTATTAAATAACTTCAGTCTCCTCGCAAATGTTATTTTCTGTCTTTGAATAAAGTTTTAATAATATATTCAAGGATTAATTATCTGTCCTCCAAAAAGTATTAGCATCGCTAAACATATTAAATTTTGGGAAGTTGAATTCTTATTTCTGGGTCATGAACTGTCTCGCTTCTGCAGAAAACAGCTCCCAGGGGCTTTGGATTTTCAAAAAATTGCCCTGTCCACATTAATCATCATGTAGCCCCAAGATCAATGACAGTAACAACAAAATATCACATTCTCATCTAGATGGGTAGTTCATAAACAAACATTCTAATTTTCCTTTTCTATGAATGCTTACTAATACTTCTGCAGGAGATGAATTATGGCATAATCCTGTAACAACCCTACGCAGTACATAAAAAGGGAGAGGTGGTAGTGGGTATAACATTCTATTGCTTGTATAACCACAGTAGTGATAAATACGTTACATATTACTTTGAAGGAAATGCCAAATTTCTGTCTCCTGAGCAAAGGCCCCTGATCCACCTACAGAAGTTCAGCAGTAGCCCAGAACTTGGGACAATTGCATCTCTTTTGAAGAAAGGTTCCAAGTCAAATGTACTGAGTTTACATTTAAAGGAGAGTGTTGGAAGCATAAAAGCCCTAAGATTTAGAATCGTGCGTCTCCCCTGAGACGTTTTCCCTCCAAGCATTGCTGTGAGTCAGCCTTTTTCCTGTGCACATCTCCACCGGATCTCTTCGATCATGACCCAACCTCCTCCTGCAAGACACATATTTATCGGTCTGTTGGGGACTGTGGACTCACGGACTGCATCTTACCCCCTTGTACCTGCTACTCGTCCGTGTTTGCCCCGATCCTCACTGTAGTCCGTGCCTACAACGTACTTTGTTTCGCTATTGTTACCTCTGCCTTCCTTGCAGCACAGGAACTATTCTTCATGTTGGTCACTGCTTTGGAACTGACAGTTCATTAGCAGTTCCCTCTGAAGGAGAATGGTCTGGATTTAATCAATCTATTGTTACCGTAGTAAAGGAGAACTCAAAATTTTTATCACATCTTCTGTCCGTATGTAAACATGTTCAGAACCTCTTACTAGCTTTTGACTTGTTTTTGCATTTTGTTTTCCTTTTGAATGATAAAATGATGTGGATTCCAAGGGCTAGCACCCTCATAGTCTATTGAATTGCTACTATCCCTTGGCTTCTCTTGGGAAAGAAAGCCGTGTGACCTGACAGTAATGAAAAGTGCAACCAAATGTTAGGAATTACACTGAGAGCAGGCCTGAATACATCTTCTCTGTTCATATAAATCAAGAGAAGCCATGCTTGGAAAACTAATGTCTCCATGGAGCC
>PVKM010050734.1:0-10641 GCA_004027735.1 Carollia perspicillata
CTTTCCTTTATGTCCCTGGCTCTAGGGGGTCATATCGGTGAAAATACTGCTGTGTGGAATATCTGAGATTTTCCTGCCTATGTTCTCCTCTAGGACTTTATGATTTTGTGACTTATATTTAAGTCTTTTATCCATCTTGAGTTCATTTTTGTGTGTAGTGTAAGTTGAAGGTTGAGTTTCGTTTTTTTGCATGTAGCTGTCATGTTCTGACTATTGAAACTTTTAGTGAGGTTATTAGCATACACAATTTAAAAACAAACACTAGAAAACAATTATATGCATAAAAATTGCAAAGTAAACCTCTATGTGTAGATTATATGATATTTTACTTGGACAAATTGAGAAATGTATTCATAAAATTAACATAAACAATGAAAAAAATTGTAAATTCAGGATATAAAGACTCAATTTTGTATGCCAATTTATATCCTAAATTTACCAAGTCTTTTAAAAAAGATTTTATTTATTTATTTTGGAGAAAGGGGAAGGGAAAGAAAGGGAGAGAAATATCAATATGTGGTTGTTTCTTGTGCATCCCCCATTGGGGACCTGGCCCACAACCCTGGCATGTGCCCTGACTGGGAATTGAACCAGCAACCCTTGGTTCTCAGGCTGACGCTCAATCCACTGAGCCACACCAGTAAGGATAAATTTTCCAAATCTTTTTATTGTTTACACTCAGGGTGGGACAAAAGTAGGTTTACAGTTTTTCATATGGAAAGTAATATAATAATTAATAATTAATTCAAGAAAAACTGTTTCTTGTACTCACAACTGTAAACTTACTTTTGCCCTACTCTCTCTCTCTCTCTCACACACACACACACACACACACAATAATGATAAACAAAATATAATGGAAGAGAAAAATTTCATTTATAATAGCAACAAATAAGATAACATACTTAGGAATAAACTTGACAAGAAATTTGAAAAAACTGCATGAGGAAAAGACTCCTGAGGCTGTAAAATATAAGAACATAACTTCTGGTCTTGGATGGCAGACCAAACATCATTAAGATATAATTAGTGTACAAATTTAATGCATTCTTTTTAACTCTTTTTTATTGAATTTATTAGGGTGACATTGGTTAGTAAAATTATGTAGGTTTCAAGTGTGCAGTTCTATAATACATCAATCTGTATATTGTATTGTGTGTTCACCATTCAAAGTCAAGGTCCTTTCAACTTTTATCTCCTCTTTACCCTGTTCTACTTCCCCCACCCCTCTTTCCCTCTGGTAGTCACCATACTCCTGTCTGTGTCTATGAGTTTTTCTGTTTGTTTAGTCCCTTAATATTTTTCACCCAGTCCACACAACCTCCCTCCCCGCTGACAGCTGGCAGTCTGTTCTCTGTATCCATGAGTCTGTTTCTATTTTGCTTGTTAGGTTTTTTTGTTCATTAGATTCCACATATAAATGAAATCATACGTTAGTTGTCTTTCTCTGACTGGCTTATTTCACTTAGATAATACTCTCCAGGTCCATCCATGCCATCATGAAAAGTAAGTTTCCTTCTTTTTTTAAAAAATGTATTCTTGTTCTGGTTGGTGTAGCTCAGTGGATTGAGCACGGGCCTGTGAAGCAAAGAGTCGCTGGTTCGATTCCCAGTCAGGGCATATGCCTGGGTTGCAGGCCAGGTCCCCAGTAGGGGACACATGAGAGGCAACCACAGATTGATGTTTCTCTCCCATTCTTTCATCTTCCCTTCCCCTCTCTCTAAAAATAAATAAGTAAAATCTTTTTTTAAATGTGTTCTTAATAAAAAATATAACAGCAAGTTATTTTCTTTTCCCTAGAGAAAGACAGGTTAATTCTAAAGTTCCTTTGGAGGAAACAAACCAAACATGCAAGGATAGCTATAACACACTATGAAAAAAAACTAACAATGAGGCAAAACTAGCCCAACCAGGAATGAAACATACTATGGAGTTTTGATAATTAAAACCATATAGTACTGGCACTTGAATGAAACAAAATAGAGATTTGAAATACACCCATGTACGTATTGAAACCTACTATATAATAAAGGTGACATTACATATGACTAGGGAAAAGATAAACACTTTAATAAATGCTGGTGGGACAATTCAATATCTATTTGATAAAAGATAAAATTTGAGTCATAATTCATAAAATAAAAATACAATCTCCAGAAGTTTAGAGATCTATATGTAAAATATGAAGCTCTTTAATACTAGAAGAGATTACAAGTAGATTCTATAATAATCTGGAGGTGTGGAAAGGACTTCTGTCAATAAATCAAAATCCAAACACAAAGGAAAACCTGATAAATAATTTACCTACAAATAAAGAAGAAGAAATATCTTGATCTGGCAAAACACAGAAAAAATAAGATGAGCAAAAATCAAATAGGCATCTTGGTGAACATATTTTCAAAATGGATATTTGATAAAGAGCCAATATCCCAAATAAATGCAAAGTATTCTTTCAAGTCAAGTTAAAAAGACCATAAATCCATTACATGAAATGGCAAAAATCTGAACAAATCATTTTTAAAAAAGAAATACAAATGGCCATTAAATACATAAAAAGATGATCAAATCTACTCATGGCAACAGAAAGTTAAATTAAAACTACTTTTGAAAACCATTTTTCACCCATCAGGTTGTCTGCTGTGATTTGTGCACCATTATCTCATGCATTTATTGTTTTAACTTTATTACACATTGAATAATAAGCGAGTGTTCATCAAGCTACCTATAAAGACAAGGAATAGAGCTTTGTCAATAAAAAAGTTTTTAGTAAGCTGTAGCTATCTTTATTTTCCTTCATTCCAATCCTGAATAATATATGACGTGGGTGCTTTCTCCTCCAACCGTGGGGATCAATTGGTGTGCTCCATGCAGTACATCCCCATTATACAACTAATTTATATTTGCACACACCAGCTAATAATAATAAAAATTCCAGAAGCAATCCTTTCCCAATTATGGAGCCAAATAACTTATGGGATAGTGAATATCTTTGGGAAAATAATTCTGTTGGCTCTATTTTCTCACCTGAACTGATGAAGGAGATGGTGTTGGCAGTTGAGGAAAAGCTGCCTTTGGTGTGTCAAGTCTGAACAAGATTAGGTCAAGTGCATGAGTTACCATAGCAACAACACAATCAAGATGCATCATCACCCATAGCAACTGCATTGAAGAGGCCTAGTGTCTGAGTAAAAGCTTTCTCTGGCTGTCAGGCAATGTGTAAATCCACATCTACCATGACACCCTGGGGTGCTAGTTGCAATGATACTAAGAGGCCACAAAGAACCACAGAGGCTGGATTATAAATCACTTCAGCAGCTTCATCATTTTTCGGACATTATTGCCCACCACAATTACATTAAGGTGTGGGAGAACATCCTCAGTCAGGGCTGAAATACCTGATAGCCAAGTATGGAAATAGCACATTCAGAAAATAGCTTAATTTTGAGATTAAACAGGAAAAAATTTATCTCCATTTTAAGGCAGTCCCCATTTCCTGCAAATGTCCACACCACACTCATCCAATGTTTCCAGTGCTAGCTGAGGATACAACTATAAAACCAAAGCTGACACTACAATCCTGTTGTTTACAGGCTAATTCATATGGGAAATATGAAGAACTCTGAAAACTGGGATCATTAGTTATTCAACCTTGGTAATTTTCCACCACTATCCACAATTGCTACCAAAAAAATGGTGAAACACACTTTGCTAGAAATGCGTCACCTGATAGCCAAATGCTGGAATAGCTCTTCCAGAAAGTAGTTTAATTTGGGGGTTAAAAAGTGTAAAAAAAATCTCTATACATTAACATGATGGCCAACCAATTCCTGTGTATATCTTAGCAATCCTTGTGTAAATATTATTGTGTTCTCTCGGAGTAATGGGATAAATTCAATGGGTTTTCTAACTCCCCTGCATTTAATCCAACACTTCTTTTCATAAGTGAGATTTTATTGGTTGTTCTGAGAATAAGTACACAGACATTTCAATTTGTACACAATTCTTAATATATATACCAAAAATGTAAAGTCATGTAGTTGTAATTCTTTTCTGAAGTTATTCCAGTGACTTTCCAGCTTAAAATTTGGGAACTAATTTTCTTAATGCAGTATCAAGTACTGATATCTGCAAATGTTGATATGCTGTTACATCAAACCCTGACTAATTCACAATTCAACATCCTATATACTACATAATAGAATTTCCTATCTTTCACATTAACAAAGTTAGTAGGAAAACTGGACTACCACAACAAAGATATTACAGAGTGCTCACAATCCTGACAGGCAGACCCAAGATCAAGGAGTTCTTTTTTTTAGGAGACAATTCTACCAAAAACATGAGAATAGAAATAACTTTAAATGTTCAAGACATGGTAAATGCATGACTCACTCCAAATTGCCATTTAGTATGCTTTGTACTATAGGATATGAAAACTACCCCCATCTATGTAATGTTAAGCTGACACCCAAAATGATCAAAGCTTCCCATATACAATATCTCACTATTTTCTGGTTCTACAAAAAAAAATAAATAAATAAACAACCAGCAAATGATTTCACCTCTTCAAAAAATCATTTACACTTTTAAAAAAATGGGATGAGATGGAATTTCCTCCTTCTTAGAAATATTTCTATAGCTACTAAAAAACTTGCATTTACAAAATAGTTGATAAAAATATCCCTCTGGATTGTATAAGAAGGGAGACAGGGACCACTGATAAGATATGATATATGATATTAAAATCAGACTTGTCTTCTTTTTCTCCTGCTTCTTGAGAGGCTGTACTCTCCTTTTTAGTTTCTCTGTTTTCTGCAGGTAGATCTTCCTTAGGTTCCTGGTTAGCCACCTCGGCGTGTTTTCCCTTTGCTCCCCTTTTTGCTTTCATTTGCACTTTTTTTGTCTTCAGATTTATCCTTTCCTGCTGCTTTTTTGGGCTTGATTTCCACTTTTGCAGGAGCAGGTTTATCTGACAACCTCACCCATCTCCTCATGGGCTCCTACTTTGCTGCCCCCTGGGTGGAGCTGATCTTCCTTTTGGGCATCGTAGCAGTGGGGTGGTGCATGCCCAGTGCCTGGTGCTTGAGGGCCACAGGGCACAGAGAACCTTTACAAACCTGGACTGCCTGGCCAATACCACTTCTCCTGCTGACCAAACTGCTCAGACCCTATCTAATCCAACACTTCTTATATAGAAACCTGTATTCAACTAGTCATGGGTGCAAATGTTTTCCACATCCCAGACTTTGTATGTTTCATAATGTTCTAATGGTCTTTTGTGCAGCTCGTTGTACAAGGAGAGCTTAGCTCTTAGCCCCCTGTTAGAAATCAGAAAATTGAAGGCCCAAACACTCAGCCCTCAAAATGCACACCCATAATTGGAATGACTATTGAGATGAAGAAGCAGAATAAAGACACTTGATTTACTGAGAAACTACTCAGTAAGTCAAGTGCCTTTTCATAGGAGTGCTGGCACAATGATAAGGAAGAGATATGTTAGGGAAAGGGGAAATTTGAGCTATTCAAGGTTCTTGGAAATAGAGGAGATGATGGCCCCAGTGAGCATGGAGAAAACTGTGTTGAGTGAAAATTAATGGTAATGTGGGGAAATAAATTTTGTAAGCCAAAAGATAATCAAATCCATGAACTTAGTTGAGGGTCACTTGTCCCATTAATTAAAGGAAAGATACAATGAAGACAATTTTTGTCTTCAAATGTAGTAATATTTGAATGACACCAAAGATAGCAAAGGGGTAATGTCACTTTCAAACATTTGATGGGAGGATAAGCATAGTAATATAATATTAAAATAAAACGATCAAGTACGCTGTCAATACACCTCACTCAGTTATTTGACATACTCTGAGAACACATTTACTGAGTATCAGCTTTGTGCTCGCTTCTGTGCAGACAGGAAAAATTGAGAGTCAATAAGAACAATAACTAAAATGGATTTAAACACATCATTATTGGGTCGAGAGTGGCTTCAAAGGGACAAAGACCTCATGGTCACCATTATTAAATGCAAAGAAATTAATTTATTATTTTGAAATTGAGTAAGCAGAGACAAATAATGAGACAAACAATTATCCTATGTTAAGCATATGAATTGTAAGATTGATTACCAGATAGTGGGTGAGGGAAGTTTCTCATTGAAGAATTCCATCTAGTAAATGAAGAAAGATAAATAAAATGTCTCCATCTTTAACCCTCGAATAACACAAGCACTCTAGGCAATGAACACCAACATCTGCTCCCATTACAAAAAGAGGGACAACCATGCAGTAATGTGACACTATCTCTAAGACATTCTTGCCAAATATGAAAACTGAATCAGGAGAAGACTCTAGATCTAAATCTCAATTTACAAGAAAAATGGGGGACAGAGGAATGTGTTAAATGATACCCCAAAAATGGAATAACCAAAATTGTGCATGTGGATGACTCTAGAGAATGAAGGACTAATTTCTCAAAAGAAAAAAAGAGTAAGAGACCGTGAATTTTACAGAGAATTAATAGGCATATTGAGAAATTGCAATGCATGAGACTAAATGGGATCTTGAGTTAAAGAAAACAAAGCAAAAACACTACTCTTGTACTTACAAGAGAGTAAGGGAAAATTTATCTGTGAATGAATATTGAAGCTATTAAGAAATTATTAATTATTGTTTAGGCATGATAATGGTATGCATTGCATTACTGAAGTAGTGCTTTTTAGGGAGATAGATGATAGATAGATAGATAGATAGATAGATAGATAGATAGATAGATAGATGATAGATAGATAAAATGAATGTCTGGGGTTTTCCTGGAGGGGGGAATTAGTAAATGTAGATGAAATAAAATTGACTGAGAGCTCATGATTGTTAAAGTTGGGTGGAATTTACATGTGGGTTCTTTCTTATATTTAACTTATGATTGATCAGTTTGACAGTATTTATAAAAATTTTATTTAAAAAATCCAAAGTCACAATATGGAATAATAAAATCAGAATTTCTGGAAATAAGGCCAGTATTAGTATTTATAAAAGTTAACTTCAAATGAGTTTAAACTGAAGTTTGGAGCCAAAAGTCTAAACAAAATAAGCCTTATTGGTTTTTTTCTTGTGATAAGAAGTCTGTAAGCACCCATTCTCTCATTCAGCTGCTCAAAGATGCCACAAGGACACCATGGCTTCCATCCTCTCACTCAACTGTTTTCAGCCTGTTGAGACTACAACCTCATGCTATCACACGGGCTACAAAAGCTCCAGGCATCTCCATCACATTTCAAGTACCACCCTTCTCTTGTCCAACATCTGCCCTTCTTATTTAAAAATGATGTATATCACAGAAGTTACCAAAACATTTCCCATACATTTTAATTGGGCAGGACTTTGTCTCATAGCCAGGCACCTTTAGCTATAGAAGAAGCTGGAAAAACCATCATTTGACAAAGGGAAGTAGGATAGCCATGACTGAATTGGGGAAATCCCAAATCCCACCATGGGACTAGACATATTATTTCCTTGAACACAATCAGTTTTCCTTACCATAGGGCATCAGTAGGAAAGGCTATTCAGTCAAAAATCAACAAATCCAGTGAGAAAGGGGTAGCAGAGCTTCTAGGGTCAAAAACAAGTCAAGAGGTAAGGATTGATGAAGCACTGAAGGAAATAAACTCAAGACTGAGTCACATATTCTCTCCAAGCACTTTCACACCTGCTACTTGCTACCTTGTTTAGAACTCACAATAACCCTATAAATGAGGTAACTGGCATTATCTCCACATTATGCATGAGGGACAAGAGACTCACAGAGGAGGGGCAAGATGACTAGTTGGGGTTCTGATTAGTGGTTCTATGACATATTCCTTTACCCCTCTCCCATGGGTTATAACAGCCACCTGTCTGACTGATCAAAATCACTATGGGAAATACTAACAGGGGAAGGGAAAGAATTCCATTGTTTTCTCAACACAGTACTAGTCATATTCCAATTCAGAAAGAGGACATATTTTGATTCTGGCTACTAATATGATGGTAAATGATACTCACACAGTTAGGGCTCACATAATGGCTCAAAACAGATCCTGCCCTACTACATTATCCATTCTGCACAACAGCTTCACATGTGATAATTGCAATAACATGAATTCAGCTATGCACTGATAAAAGAGTACAGGGCCTAATGCAGGAAGTGTGAGCCTTGATAATCTTACCATACTCACAGGTGTTGCCGCACTGATCACATAGCCAGCAGATCCAATCACCTATTCACAAGAAATAAGCCTGATGTGCATTTGTCCCAGGAGCTCCTACAGAGTCCATCTGAGATCTTGCCAGAACATTAAGGATAATTATTTTAAAAAATATTTAAAAACAGATTTTATTTATTTATTTTCAGAGAAACGGGAAACAAGAAGAGAAAGAGGGAAACAGTGATGTATGAGAGCAACATCAATCAGTTGCCTCTCACATGCCCCCAACTGGGGATCTGGCCAACAACCCAGGTATGCACCCTGACCAAGAATCAAACCAGTGAACTTCTGGTTTGCAGGTCAAGACCCAACCTACTAAGCCACACCAGTCAGGACAAGGATAGTTCTTAGAAAGCCTTTTTATGCCCCAAAACTCATCTTCATGACAATAAAAGATTGCCATCCAAGGAGGCAAGTGTTCTTTCATTATAGCAGTTTCAGTCTCCTACTATGTTACATGCAATACCAGAACATTGTGACTCAGTTCTCCTCTGTCCTTAATCTCCATCCTTTAAGACTTGGATCTCTTGGGAATCATCTCTATTGTCTAGTTAAGTAGATGCATATGGTAAAATACCATTTGTTGACTGACTTGATCTTTTTGTGTGAGTCAGTTCTGAAAAAGAGGAATAGAGGGAGGTTTTCATCATTAAAACAACTCAGGATCTAGTCTTAGAATATTTAAAAAATATACCATTAAATTTTAACCATTTTATCATAAGTGGTGTGAAGCATCAATTGAGACATCATAATTCTCCATGCATACCAGTTGAGATGTGGCATTTTGTCCTTCCTCTGAAAACCTATTGTATACATAGTAACATCTCCCTAAAAAAAATCAAGGCACTGCAAGTTAGATACTATAGGTGTGTAAGAGCAAGGAAGCAGAATTTGCAGTAATATGTCCCTTCTTTATTAATTCCATTATATTTTGTTAAAAGTTTCATGTTTGCCTGTTAGATATAAAATCTATTTTGCAATAAATGAAGCAAACCACTCAGATACCCAAATAATTAAGGAGAAGTAGCAGGGTGGCTGGGTGCTATTGCTCTCAGTCCTCTTGGTGTGTATCAGAAAGGAGCCACCTAAAGGGGGAGAAATGGTAAACAAGTCATGTCCACAGAGACTGACCCTGAAAATACCCCTTTTTTTGTCTTCCCCTCCTGACCTGGGTGAGTTTCTTTGATGAGGGTTGGAGAGAAATGTACAATTTTTCTGTTTAGCTCTTGAAATAACTCATCCACTAATAAAAGAAACTTCACTATTTGCTGTTTGAGAAATCAGTGTTAGATAATTTTATATCTCACTTAATTTACTCTTGAGTAAAAAATAAATGGTATGTGATGAAAATTCTTTTAATTCATTTCTATTTCACAGAAGTCAGACTATCTCACTCACTCATTTATTGACACATCACATCTATCACTTGGCAGGCTTCTCAGGGAGAGGGCAATTACACTCGATCTTTGCCTCAACATTTCCCTAAAACATCAGAGAGGGGACTCATAAGGGTAGTCACATATATAAAAAAACTACTCAACCTAATAACTGAATTTGGCAAAGCATTGGGATACAAAGTCTATATTCAGAAATCAAAGACTTTTTTGTATACCAAAAATGGAATATCTGAAATGGAAATCAGGAAAAATCCCATTTGATATAGCAACAAGAAAAATAAAGTACCTAGGAATATACCTAACCAAGGAGGTAAAAGACCTGTACTGAGAAAATTACACAACACTAAAGAAAGAAATTAAGGAAGACACAAATAAATGGAAGCATATGCCATGTTTATAGATTGGAAGAATTAACATAATCAAAATATCCATTCTACCCAGAGCAATTTATAGATTCAACAGAATTCCTATTAAAATACCAATGACCTATTTCACAGATATAGAACAAACACTTCAAAAAATTTATATGGAGCTATAAATGACCCTGAACAGCTGCAGCAATTTTGAGAAAGAAGAACCAACTAGGAAGGACCACCATACCTGACATCAAACTATAGTACAAGGCCATGATAATCAAAACAGTCTGGTACTGGCAGAAGAACAGACACATACATCAATGGAACAGAATAGAGAGCCCAGAAACAAACCCAAGACTCTATGGTTAATTAATATTTGACAAAGGGGGTTAGAAGCATAAAATAAAGTAAAAAATAGTCTCTTCAACAAATGGTGTTGGGAGATGTGTTCAGCTACATGCAAAAAAACGAAACTCAACCTTCAACTTACACTACACACAAAAATGAACTCAAGATGGATAAAAGACTTAAATATAAGTCACAAAATCATAAAGTCCTAGAGGAGAACATAGGCAGGAAAATCTCAGATATTCCACACAGCAGTATTTTCACCGATATGACCCCCTAGAGCCAGGGACATAAAGGAAAG
>PVKM010050735.1:0-10671 GCA_004027735.1 Carollia perspicillata
GATGTTCCCCAGAGTGCTGTTTCCCCAAACACCAGAGTTTGGGGCTCTTTTCTCATACTTTTTGCTCTGCTTAGAACACCTCTCCCTCTCCATTTCTGCCTGCCCAAATCCTCCTCATGTTTCAAGATTCAACTCTATCCTTTTCCCCAGGAGACCTTCCCTAATGCTCCTACGTGGGTAAATCCCTTTGCTTTTCAATACTTTATCCAGACCTGAGAAGATTCTGAAAAACACAATGGACTGGCCCATGGCACTCACGCCTCACTTTGGATCAGAGAGACTTGCTCGGTTCCCCTCCTGAAGAACAAGGAGCTGGAGAGCCAGGATTAGGTCACGCTCACTTCTGAACTAGTAGTATTCACTCACTGAGCATCAACAAGGTCGTGGCAGAGGAGGAGAGTGGTCCAGGGCTTCCACGAATTGTCGTAATACACATGGCACGTGGTCCTCTGAGTACTGACCCTCCCTGTTTATACTCTATTCTTCTGATGCTGTTTTGCAAACAGCAGTTTACCTAACTGCATGTGAGCAAAAAAGCTGGTTTCAGGTATTTCCCTAAAGCCTCAACAGACACACTGAGAAAAGGACATAATGAAGACATATTAGTAGTCTTAAGGTAGACATTGCATACTTTTTTCCTTCATTAAAGAGAAGAGCATTACAAGGAGAACTTTAATGTTACTTCCTCACACTTTCAAGTCTGGCTATTTCTTCTAAACAAGTTGATTGAAACAATGAGGTAGGAATGCAGACATGCAGGCATATAGGTGGGCAACTGCGTTGAAAAGAGGAGTCTAATCAAATCCTGTTATGCAAGACAAGACCCAGGACAAAGGCACAGGTGTTCAGCCCACAGGGGTTTAAACTGCCAGAGTAGGCGGCACACAGTGGTATACCAGGCTGGTCTGAGTCTCCCCAGGAAACCTGCATCACAAAAATCTGTCTGCGTGTCCACAGTTTGTACACATCCTGGAGCCACCTCAAGCACTTCAATCAGAGGCGAGGCACTGTTCACTGCAGGGGACTTTTCTTCCCTTTGTGTGTGATGTATTAGGAGAAAATCATTCATCCTATTCCAGAATTTGGCAGAGAATCTCTACAACTCTCTTTCTCCGAGACCCATGAGTGCCAATGGACTTCGACCCAATAACGGAACACAGATACTACTTGAACTTCATAAAAGCACTGGATAGTGCCTCACAGGCACGATCATACCCTCAGATATGTCCAGTGAGGCAGCAGGGAAACGGCTTCACCGCAAATCTCTGTGCTCACAGCAGGGTCAGAGCTCACAGCTGCACAGTGCTCACTGGTGCCAGGCACCACTCCAAACGCAACGCACGCCACCCCAGGGAAGCGCTCATTCCAGCCCTGTGAGAAGACACTACGAATAACACCCATTTCACAGATGAGAAAGCTAAGGCAGGCAGATGTCAGGTTGTTTGCTTGGGGCCACTCAGCTAAAAAGTGACAGAGCCAGGACTCTCTATTATACTGTAGTACAGAAAGATTTCCAAAGTATTCACTAAACCTCTCTGGGCAAAAATCAGGCTGTTGTAGTAAAGATTTTTTTGAATTTTCTCCGTGAAATTCATTGTGATAGAGCCAGCTCATGTTCACATCTTCCCTGATTTTCCTGCAATGATACTGAATTAGAATAGACTTAGGACAAGACTGACCCGGGAGAAGAAACAACAGTCATCAGAGCTGAGGCTATGGGTCAGAGCGAGGCACACCCCACCTTCTGTGAAATATTTTGCCAGAAATAGGACAGTTTGGATCCAGCTGTTGGAAGACACTGGGGGCCAATGGACAGCCATCTCGATCTTGGCCTGCAAGCCGGTGGCTGCGAGGCAGGAGGACTCAGCAGGGCCTAGGGCAGGTGCTGTGAGGCAGGGCTGCACTCACCTTTTTGCTTTCTCAGCTGTGGCTTCTGTAACACAACGCAGGCCTCCCTCCGGTCTGGAATGGGGGAGTATTGGGGGTGCCACCCACACGTCTGAGCGGGCTCCTTTCACTGTGGGAGATGGTGGGGCCACTGGAACCGAGAATGAACAGGACAGGCAGCAAAGCGGCTGGGAGGAAAATTCTGTGAATGGGCCCGAAAGCTCAGGACTGGAGACCTATCTGTTACCTGACTTGTCTCCACTGTACCTCTTTCAAACTGATAAACCTTTCTATCTCTCCAGCTTCAGCTCTAAGGCAAGCATGTAAACACTGTCCAGGGAGATGGACAGGGAAACCAAGAAAGGGTGGCTACGGGGAAGGAAACAGGGCCAACAGCAGACTGGATGGGCCTGCCCTGACTCATGACGGAGCTGAAGGACTCCATGGACACTGACTCCTCTTCCCCATGGCTCCTTCTTGTCCCTGTAAGAAACCTCTTTGCTGGTGGTCCTCCCACACACTGCCTCCACCTCCACGCAGTTCGTGTTTAATTTCCAGCAGCACTGCTACTTGTTTACACCCCCACTCCGTCACTTGGTTATGCGCTTATAAATTTCCTGGAGAACAGAGGCCATGTCTTTCTCATTTTGGTCTTTTCCAAGGTACCACCTCTACCTGGTTTACACAGAAGGCATTCAGGAAGTGGTGGAAATGATTACAAAATTTGCTCTCACAGGAAACACTTAGCACCCACTTTCCACTTCAAATTTATTGACTGGTGGAACCCCATGGTCATCCTGTGAGGAACTGTTCTGGTTTTTTTCCCATGGTGCAAGGGAAGGAGCATGAAGCGAGGATGGGTTAAGCCATTTGCTTGAGTCACAGCACTGGCAGCATCAGGATCTGAACCTAGACTGGGCTGCGGGGTACAGAAGTCTCCCCTTATCCATAGGGGATAAGACCCCCAGTGGAAGCCTGTAACAGTGGATAGCACCGAGCCATTTATATATAAATATGTATATATATTCCTACACGCATGTCCTTTTCCATTTAAAGGAAGCACTTCATGGATTCCCTTTGGCATATCTGAATTGTCAGCATCACTACTTTTGTGCTTTTTGGCCATTAGTAAATTAAATAAGGGTTACTTGAACACAAGCTCTGTGATAACCCAGGTGGCTACTAAGTGACTAACAGGTGGGAGCGTCTGCAGCCTGAAGACACCAGACAAAGGGATGATTCATGACCCAGGAAGGACAAAGCTGGACAGCACAAGATTTCATAATGCTCCTCAGATGGCATGTAATTTAAAACTTATGAATTGTTTATTTCTGGAATTTTCCATTTAATACTTCTGGACCATGGTTGACTGCAGGTAACTGAAACCGTAGAAAGTGGAAAAGGTCGGGGGAGCAGGGGATACTGCCTGCTTTTAACCACTAACTGCTGGGACTGCCTCTCTATGTCCAGGGATTACATGACTATAAACGACAACAGCACTCAGCAGGGAAGACACCAATGGGAACTCTCGATCCCCTGGCTTTGCCTGGGCAGTTACCTCTTCTCTGACAGCCCTTCCTCTCCTTTATGTTCCTGGAAATACCTACTTGTGTCCTTAAGACTGCTTAAGAGTCACCCCTTGGAAGTCTCTCATGGTTCCTCCAAGTGTTTAGGGACCCTCTGGGCTCTTATATACATAGTGTCCTTTGCTAGGTACATAGGTACATAGTGTCCTTTGCTAGGTACATAATTTGGTGCTAATTTACTAATTTACTAATGGCCATATAGTACCTGCTGGTCTTCTCCTCAATCTCCTTCTCCAGCACATGGCAGTCTTCTCGCAACACTCAGTGTGGACGTATTCAATTGTTGTACGTATCAGTTTATTTAGCAACTATTAAGTGCACCTTACGGTGTTAGGAACATTCACATATACTAATCTCATTTAATTCTCCCAATGTCCTGTAAGCTGCCAGGTACCAAGTCACCCAATTTTGGGGATGAGAAGTCTGAGTAAACAATACTTAATTAGACAGTATTTGGATAAAATTTCCCACCTCAGCTGAGTCTAAAAGTCCCCTCAGTCTCTCTAGCATCCTCATCACCAAACGAAGGATGGGGACAGTACCACGAGGAAAAGTGGATGTCCTTTCGGTCACCTGCAGATGGGCCACCTCTTGGGTTCTTGTTCTCAGCCTGTACAGGCTGATCTGAGCCTGTTCAGGAAGACGGTATGGTCTCCAGGCCATAACTCACTGGATGTCTCAAACTCCTTCATCTACTCACCTCCCGTCACTCAGGTTTTATTGAGTACATTAGGCCAAGGGCTAGGAAATCAGTGTCACTAACCACAGAGGACTTTCCATAATGAGTGGTCATTTCCATTAAACTGAGTAACTCTTATACAGTGATCTCCATTTAGAGATTTTAAAAATATGTGTATATATAAAACATGGAATACTGAACTGATAATATAAACTCAGAAATCCTATTGGGTCTTAGCCTTGTACTGCAGATACAGAGTCTCTAAAGAAGAATACCAACTCAAATATGGCAAATCAACGAAAACCAAGTATTTGGAGTACCTATACTATCTGTGTTGACACTTACGTTAGGTTTCATGCAAGGTATAAAAATTAGAGGTTTTATTATCTATAGAGTATATACCGAGAAACATAAAGTAGGCCACTGAAATCTAAAAATGACCTATTCATAAGTATCATTTTCTTTCCAGGTATTGCATAAATAAATATTTTATTCTTACTAAAAGTGATTCTAGCTAGCTTTAGATTTATCCTTCATGATCAGGAAAAACTTTTAGTACATCTGTATGGCTTTATAGCTCATTAGTTCAGTACTTATTAATTCAGAGTTCTAAAATTTGTTTAGGATTTAAGCAAGTAGAATTTCATACTAATCACAGAGATTCAGTGGAAGGGGGAAAAAAGAGAAAAATAAATTCCTGCAAACGTTATGAGAAAATTCAGTTACACATGGCCTATTTTAAGTTCCTAAATGTCTTTATACCTATTTGGTACAAGGACTACAAGTATATCAATTTACCTAAAAATTTCATTTTTTTTCCCTACAAAGAAATCCTTTCTTAATTTCCATGGCTTGAAAACTTAAGCTTTTACATCTCTGGCTGATTCAGAGTCCTCGTACAGACAAACATTATAAAGTATGACTCAATGTAACCCGTGATTCTGAAAGAACAATTTATACCTGAAGAGCGTAGGATATATATGAACAATTTTATATTTTGATTCATTTGAGATGTTTGTCATTTAGTAAAAGTATTTTTTTCATATTTTCCTCTTTTATGAGCAACAAGAAAACTGTCAATGGACTAGGACAGAATATCCATGTAAACCAGATACCTCTTAACAGCAAAATCTGACTGTTTAACAGACAACTCTAGATCTCATCGAGCACCCCACCCTGCTTGCTCTCCAGCAGGACAGAGCAAGGGGGGGGGGTTCTTTTCAAGCAGGGACTTGCCACTAAGGATTTGCAGGGAGGCTCGACACGCCAGCTTCTGGAGACTGGGTGGATTCTCTATTACAAACCAGAGGAGGGGATCCAACAAAGGGGACAAGTTAGAGCAGGAACCAGGGAAAGAAAGGATGCAGACGGTACTCATGGAATGTAATACACACAAAAGAGACACCTGGCACCCCCTGGTTTTTGATCCGAAGTTGAACCCCAGTGCTTGTTGCAGGCCTCCTAACTCACTGTTCTCTGTGCTAACGACTCCACGCAGGCAAAATGCCTCTGAATGTCCTCCTGCAGGAGCAGCCCCAGATGACAAGGTTTAGAATCAGCCACTGCGAGGTTTTCACTCCCTGTTTTACTAGTAAGAAAGGTATCTCTATGCAAGGTGTATGCTCATTCTCTTGATCCATTTTGCACACACAGTAGCTAATAAAAATGAAAAGATACCTTTGCTAAGGCAAAAAAAGTCAGAAATGTTCATTTAATTCGCCTATATGGGCTTAGTCAAAACCAACGGGAAGTACGAGCATTTAACAAAAGCTCTGAACACCCTTTGGCTGACCAGCTAGGTACTCCAATAGCTAGTCTATCAATAAAGTAAATAAAAAAAAAGGATTTGCTACTTTGATTTTAGATCATGGAATTATGCAAACAGATGCTAGTTATAACCATAATCAACCTGGTATATCTTGTCTTAGGTTAGGATAGCTTATCTGAGGATAAAATAATTCCCACTTCTTTCCACACATGGGCCACTATCCTGGACCATTCCTTATACATTTCTCTACCCCAGCCCTCTCTACTTACTTTCCTAATGACTCTTCCATTATGCAGATGATATAAATCTTTGATTTTGATGTTTTCATGTCCTTTGGAATGCACAAGCCTTCAAGAGTTACCCTTCTTACAGGAATCTCAGCTCTCATTGTTCTGTTTCTCCTTAAATGTCCATGAATCAAAAGACTCATTATCCTCCTCGCCCAAATATCCCCACGATTATTCACTGTCTCCTTGTGCTCTCAGCTAACGATGATCAGATCCCTAGTGTTTTAACTCCCTTGGACACAAGCAGTTGCACAGAGGATGAGTTCTCTTTTGTAAATTTCAAGTTCATTATGGCTGGATAGACTTACTCATGTCTTTGATGGTTCTGTCCCAACTCCTACTGCTGTGTATGGCAGCGAAAATCATTCTCCTCAGATGTTGCTTTGCCCATGTTACTAACTTCCTGGGAACTGAGGTGGCTTCCACTTGCATGTTGCATAACACCTGACGGTGCTTTTCAGATCCTTGAGCAGTCAGCAAGCCCCCTTATCTAATTGTCCTCTTCCCTACCCACGACTCAGCTGAGCTCATACCACCGCAGAGCACAACACTGTGAGTCTTAGATGACACACAGCAGCAGGGGGGTGTGCCGTCCACAGGGGGATGAATACACGTTTGTAAGACTTTTCAAACAAGGATGCAGCTCTGGAGTCCAAATCGGTTATATCCAGTGCCTCTAAGGCTCTTACTTCCCTGCTATGTTTATTCCTCTCTACCTATCAACGGCATTCATTTCCAGGAATTTCAGAGTGACATCGTCACTGCTCTCCACAAGTTGACTAACTTCCTGGATCATCTCTCCCCGTGGTGAGATGGCATGTCTGCATTGGACAGACCCTTGTTTCCAGGTTCTATTGGCAGTGGAGTCAGGGAACTCAACCCAGAGCACGAGGAGAGGAGTAATGAGTCCATGTAGCTGAAAGAGCTCCTCCAGCAAGCCGCAAGGACCATACTGCCCACCGACAATGAGCACTGCTGAGCTTTTTACTGCCTCTGAGTGTTTTTCACTCTCCTCAGGCTAAGTCACCAATATGCCATTCTTCCCCGACCTGGCGAAATCTCCGTTTGCCCCTGTGACAAAAGCATGTCTTCTCTTCCCTTCAGAATATTACTCAAGGCTCCAATTATTCATGAAATCATTCCATGCCAATTCCATCTGGCACCAGACATACTAATTATATAAGGAGCTCCTTAATATTCATCCTGTCTCCAGTTTTCCTCCGTTTTCTCATAACTCAGCATTTCATCCACACACACAGATTTCGCATAGACTGGTCTACGCACATTCACACAGATAGGGGGATACTTGCTCGAGACTTTAATTTTCTTTTTTGGCTTATGTCTTCTATTTCACTTGGAATATCTTTAAGATCTTATCGGGCACCAAAAAAAAAAAAAACATTGGAGGCTCTGTAACTGTTCTAACTGTTACAAATATAGCAACTGTAATTAAATAAAACTTTTCAACAGTAAAGTTCTGCAACAACTTTACCACCACGAAATTAGCACATCACTGAAGATTCTGAAGGGGGGAAGAAAAGAAAATCCCTAAAAAAGCTCTCCTTTCCCTCGTTTTCATTTATGGAATTAAACATTAGTGACTGCTCACTCCTTAATCAGATTTTCACTATTCCAACAATAGGTTGGAAGTTACTCTAATTTACTGAAGAGTATGAAGAATAAGATAATTTTGAAAAATGCTTTTACTGTCATTTGTACAGTAACATGAAAAATAAAACCCCTCAAATATTACTACACTATGTAGCTAACTAAAAAGTATTTGGAACTGCTTTCTGAGCAAGCCAATCTATTCCTTTTTAATTCCTGTAAGACTGACCATTTAGACAATTATGAAAAGTGCCTGGAAACCTGCATGGAATGAGGAAAAGTACTAAGAAACAAAGAGCTGAAAGTAAACTGCTCTGTGTTATTGAACTACTTCCTGTGAATATAAGTTAATTCCAACCAGTTCTAAGCCCTCCCTTCCTCCCCCTCCTGGCTCAGTGCAGTCCGTCCCGAGTGTGTAGGTATTGAACAATGAGTGACTCTGAGAAGACCAGGGTGACTGCTCTGTGCCTTGTGCTTCTTATGGGTCCTTCAAAAGGGTGTACATTCTGATTGCACGTTCCTGATGGTTTACATAGTGGGACATTGTCCCTTTCAGTCCACCACCCTCTGCACACACACACCTAGAGTTGGAAAAGTAAACTGTTAGCAATGTTTCACTATGTTTTCTAATGGAATAATTTCTATTAGAAACATCGCTGGAATAAGAATGGGATGTCAGATTTGAAACCAGGAGAATGGTAGGGAAGTCACACTGCAGCAGAGGACTGGACTTGTGCTTTCTGCGACAATCTGGTAAAACTCTGGTCCAGTTGCCCACTTCCTTACCCCCATTTTATTGAGTAGAGTAAGAGACTGGGAAAGATTACTTGTTTAATGTGTTTGACAAAAAATCCCCTATGTTCTGCAATGAATGAACCTTTTCACCAACATTACTGAGGGCCATTGGAATATCAGACACTAACATCTTAGATTCACCTGTTTCTTACCCACCATGTCCAGTCCATCAATTCCTACAAATTTTATCTTTTGTGTCTTTACCACCCTGTCCTTGACTAGGTCTCTATGCTCTCCCCAACAGACCAGGTCTCAGGTCTTGGCTCCTCTTAAATCCATCTCAAAGGCTGACAGCTCTCTTCAAATCCCTTAAACGACCTCTCTCCCAAACCCCAAGGCTATCAGTAGGAAAATTCAGCTCCCAAACTTTCATGTCATTCCTATCAAAACTTAACCTACACTTACTTTCAGTGTGCCTGAGAATAACCTGGGCACTTCTAAAAGGCACACTTCTGGGTCTTGGCCAAAGACAGGTTAATTTAGGACTGGGTGTGGGAGATTCCAGGAGATTCTAAGCACCCTGAGACCTGTGAGGGGTGGGCGGGCTGCACCGCAGAGGCCCTGCCTACTGCCCCGCCGCCCAGAAGAACACAGCGACGCACTCGCACCCCATGCTGGCCTTCCGTCCAGCTGCATCTCAACTCTCTCTCCACAGCTCAGGTTACGCGTTCCTCCTTCCTTTGCATTTTCACAGTTTCTTCCCAAAATTTACCATGCTACACTGACATCCGTTTATGTTTGCTGTGCCCACAAGATTTGTGGCTGCTGAAAGAATAATGTCTATTCAATGAAACAAAGGTACAATGACATACGTGACTATATAATCCCATTCCCAGACAGAGCTTCTTTCGTGAGCTGAAGGGGCATGCGTGGGTTAAAGAAAATTCCTACCTGAATTCACAAAATCAAGTGGAAAGTAAAGGCTTCTGATGTTATGCTGCCTGGGAACCATGCTAGATGGATCTCTTACTTGTTTTGTGACATTTCTATGCCTGTTTCTTACCAACCCACAGGGCTGCTGTGAGGATTCGATGAATAGATGTCAAGTTCACAGCACAGGTCCAGGCTCCAGGTAACCACTCAAGACACATCGACCCTGCATGGGGCCAAAACCTATCATCCCCATTGCTATCCTCAGACCAAAGGGGAAGGGCTGTGGCCTCATGCCTAATGTACACAGGGAAACACTTAGCAGTGTCTACACTGCTTCCATATCTGGAAACAATGCCAAAAATTTATTGCAAAATAGCTAATTTTAATATTAGCAGTATTTGGATACAGAAACGAGATCCCACTACCATCAAAAACCCTATCTTACAGCTGCTGTGCAGAAATAATTTTAAAGTGTGATTTAAATTAAAATGATGTAATTATTAAAATTTTAAGTTTTTTTTTAAAGAAAGGAGTAGCACAATGACATGACTATATACTACTGCTTCCAGACAGAGCTTCCTTACTTTTGCATAAATTCTTATCTACTTTATGAATATTCTGTTGATAGCATTCCTATTGTCAGGGGTAAAATTACTTATTTGAAGAGACATTTTGTTAGGTTTTCTTAATTTAGTCCATGTCTACTCCGAACCTTCATGTGTACTCTGAACCTTCAGTGTAACCACAAAAGACTAACAGGGGTTATGCCAAAGGAAAGGGGCTGGGAGAAGAGGGCGTTCCAGGCAGGGAGAGATGCTCATGCGAAGCGTTCCAGACAGTGTCTGTGACGAGCTCGCCCAGGCTGGCTCAGGTGCTTCTGGGCGCGTCCCTCCAACCTGCAGCCCCACTGCACTCACAGCACCTGCCTGTTGCTGTGATGCTCTTTAGCATAATAATTTTCAAGAGTGGTATTTTGATCTACTATGTTGCCAAGAAAGAAACAGGCCAACAGTTCTTGCTCACTGGGTAGGTCCCTTGAGCACAAATCTTCAAAAGCATACATTTCACAAATTCCAGTGCAGACATTCTGATACCTGAATTGCATTATCCAAAGGCAACAGATTCCCAGTCCATTTAAGTGAGAACAACTTTATTTGTGCTTCTTAAAAAGAGCTGTTTCTAACATCA
>PVKM010050736.1:0-10641 GCA_004027735.1 Carollia perspicillata
AGGCAAGGGGTCAACCACTTATTTGCATTTGCTAAACTTGTTTTTAAAAAGTAGGAGGGAGAGCAAGATAGAGATATTTTATATTTATTAACAGGTACATTGCAATAAAAAGAACGTACCTGTGATGGAGGAAACTCAATTCTGCCACATACAAGTCACTAGTATCTTCAGCTGTGAAGTGAAGACCTCAAAAGTTCTTATCATTTCTTCCTAAATGTAGACCTCCATGTTTCCAAACAGTCTACTGACTTTATCTTCTCAATCTGAGTTCACGCAGTCTTAGCTATTTCTGGACTCTTACTTACATAGTAATAGCAGCTTAAAAGGAAGGTCTCCTACTCCAATATTGTTTGATACTAGCAGAATCTATCTCAAGACTAAAGGTGTGTCATCAATAAAAACTGCAAAGTAAATTGGCAACTAGCCAAGTAAAATTAAATCTAAGGGATCGATGTAAGATGATCTGAATATTCTTCCATCAAGCTCTTGCATCTTGGCCACCAACATGCCATCCAGACTGAGGAAGACCTGGGAACTTCAGGGCCAAGAGCCAGAACCACAGCCACAGCCACACTGGAAAGCATGGGAAGCACCTGGAAGGCTGAGGTAACGCTGGTGCCTTGCATCATCACAGAATCAACTCTGACAAATATCACCCAGGTTACTTTGGGAAAGTTTGTAAGAGACATGACCACTTAAAGAGGAACCAGAGCTTCTGCCCTACTGTCAACCTTGATAAACTGGGGACCTTGGTCAGTGAGCAGACACAGGGTAAATGCTGCTAAAAACAGGACTGGAGCTCTAATCATTGCTGTGGTGCAACTGGGCTACTACAAAGTTCTGGGGAATGGAAAGCTTCCATAGCAACATATCATTGTGAAGGTCAAATTCTTCAGCAGAAGAGCTGAGGAGAAGATTAAGGGTGTTGTTGGGGCCTTTGTGCTGGTAGCTTGAAGCCACAGGGAGGAGAGTTTATTAAATGCTCACAAGTGCAATATATATATATATTTCCCTGGCTGGTGTGGCTCAGTGGATTGAATGCTGGCCTGTGAATCAAAGGGTCACCAGTTTGATTGCCAGTCAGGGAACGTGCCTGGGTTGCAGGCCAGGTCCCGGGTAGGGGGTGTGCGAGAGGCAACCACACATTGATGTTTCTCTCCCTTTCTTTCTCCCTTCCTTCCCCTCCCTCTAAAAATAAATAAATAGCCCTGGCTGGTGTAGCTTAGTGGATTGAGTATGGGCCTGTGAAGCAAAGAGTCACTGGTTCAATTCCCAGTCAGGGCACAGACCTAGGTTGCAGGCCAAGTCCCCAGTAGGGGACCCATGAGAGGCAACCACACATTGATGTTTCTCTCCCACTCTTTCTCCTTCCCTCCCCTTCTTTCTAAAAATAAATAAATAAAATATTTTTAAAAATTAAAATTAAAATAAAATATAAATTTAAAAAATACATATATTTTTTCCATCTATTCCCAATCTTCTGTGTTCTTGCCCTTGGTTTAAGAATCAAAGTTGTCACAAATCCCCAAATTTCCTTTCTAACTTACTAAAGATTTCACATTTCTTAGTTCCAGTGAAACCCCCACAGAATCCTTTCCAGGTCAATGATTCTTAAATTCATAGATTTTTCTGTGTGTAAGAAACTCTAGATCTAGAGATAAATCACCTAATCCAGGCTCTTCTCTTCACAGTAAACAAAGATTTGATGGCACTCACCTCTATCAGCAAACTGAGTACCAGAGACTTTGTAAAGTAATTAGTTGGTGAGCTTTTCTAAATCATATATGTAAATTGAGAGTATACATATGTAGATTGAGAGCTTTCATCTTGTCTGTCTGACATCTCCCTAATTATTTATGTAAAAATTATATACTATGATGATGATAAATTATTTAGACACTATAAACTATGATGGTAATAACAGTAACACAACTTTCTAGGAACATTCATATATTTACAAAATTTTGTGAATGTAAATTACATTTTTTAATGTCTTAGTATGTAAACACTTTGTCAGAATGCAAATATTTTAACATAAAAGTTTTTACTTTACTTAAACCTGACTTCTCCCCTGGTTTTCAATAGGTAAAACAACTAAATGGCTTTTCAAAAGTTATGCATATTTAAAATGTTATTGGACTTCCAGTCCAAGATGGAGGCAGAGGTATACAGGGCTTGTCTCCTCACACAACCACAGAAAAAATAACATGAAGATTACAAAACAAATATCACCCAAAATCATCAGAAAATTGAGCTGTATGGAAGTCCGACAAGGGATTAAAGAAGCCACATTCACCCAGATGGGTAGGAGAAGCAGGGGTAGGAGAAGCAGAGACACAGACATGTGCAGAGAGGCATGGAGACACAGAGAGGTGCATAAATGCATGGAGACATGGAACAGGCAGTCCCACCCCAACATGTGATGGAAAAAAATCAGGAGGGATACCTCAAGAGTGGGCAATCCCCATCCAACACCAGATAACCCTGCCTAGGGTTCCAGTGCCAGGAAGATAAGCCCTTATAACTTCTGGCTGCAAAAACTAATGTAGATTGGAGCAGAGGAAGAAACTGCAGGACTCTTAGGAATCTCCTCTTAAATGGCCCACAACAGACTTAGGACTTATACAGATTCACTCCCTCTGAGCTTCAGCACCAGGCAACAACTGGAAGGGCATCGGTGGCATATGGGGAGAACATGAAGTGACTGGCATCAAGGTGAGTGCCAGGAGACAGTTTCCTCCCAGACAAAACTCCAGAGGCCAGGCAGCAGCCATTGTCCCTTTTCTGAGCCCTCCCCCACAGAACCACAGAGTGATGACATGCTTTGCCCCATCCTGGCTATTACTTAAGGCTTTGCTTCACACAATTTACAGGTGCTTTTTCTACAGTAGGTGACACTGATAAGACAGGGAGTCAAAGCGGCTCTATCTAATATACAGAAACAAACACAGGGAGGCTGCCAAAGTGAAGAGACAAAGAAATATGGCCTAAATGAAAGAACAGAACAAAATTCTAGAAAAAGAATTAAGCAAAATGGAGATAAGCAATCTATCAGATGCAGAATTCAAAACATTGGTCATTAGCATGCTCAGGGAACTCAATGGTTACTTCAACCAACGAGTAAAAAAGACCCAAGTAGAAATGTAGGTTACACTAGGTGAAACAAAGAAAAATTTAGAGAGAACCAACAGTTGAGGGGATGAGGCCAAAAATCAAATCAATGATTTGGAGCATAAGGAGGAAAAAGATATTCAATCAGGACAGGAAGAAGAAGAAAAAAAACCCAAGGATAGGCAGGCTAAGGAGCCTCTGGAACATCTTCAAATGTACCAACATGCAAATCATAAGGGCTCCAGAAGGAGCAGAGGAAGAGCTAGATATTGAAAACTTATTTGAAAAAATAATGAAAGAAAACTTTCCTAATTTGGTGAAGGAAACAGACATGCAAGTCCAGGAAGCACAGAGTCCCAAACAAGATGAATGTAAACAGGATCACACCATGACACATCATAATTAAAGTGCCAAAAGTTAAAGATAAAGAGAGAATCTTAACAGCAGAAAGAGAAAAGAAGAGAGTTACCTACAAAGGACTATCATAAGACTTCCCATAAGACTATCAGCTGATTTATCAAAAGAAACTTTGCAGACTAGAAAGGACTGCAAGAAATATTCAAAGTGATGAAAAGCAAGGACCTATCACCTAGATTACTCTCTCCAGCAAAGCTTTCATTTAGAACAGAAGGACAGAAAAGTGCTTCCCAGACAAGGTAAAGCTAAAGGAGTTAATCATTACCAAGCCCTTATTATATGAAATGTTAAAGGGACTTATTTAAGGAAAAGAATAAGATCAAAACTACAAAGATCAAAATGGCAATAAATTCACTGCTATCAACAATTGAATCTAAGAAACAAACTAAGCAAGCAAGCAGAACAGAAACAGAATCATAGATATGGAGATCATTTGAAGGGTTATCAGTTGGGGGGGAAGAGGGAGAATGGTGGAAAACATATAGGGATTAAGAAGTACAAATCTCCCAAAATAGGGAGATATTAAGAACAGTATAGGAATTGGAGTAGCCAAAGAACTCATATGCATAACCCTTGGACATGAACTAAGGGGAGAATTGCAGGAGGAAATGGGGGGTACTAGGTTGAGAGGTAAAGGAGGAAAAATTAGGACAATTGTAATAGCATAATCAGTAAAATATATTTAAAAAATGAAAAAATAATAAAATGCTATCTTGCCTTTACTTGAATCCAGGAACCTAAGCAGTATTGTACCACAAACCAGTCTTCCAACAGATATGATTCTCAAAACTCTGGATTAGCTTTGATATGGATCCAGCAGATTAACTGCTGACAGGACAAACCACCAATCCTGGCCTATAATGTTAAGAACCTTCTGAGCAAATTGAGTTTTGCCATGTAGACATTTGCTGTAGCCGCTATTTTGTTGCAGAGAATTATTCTGAATTTTTAAGTATCAGTGTACCATAATTTTTGGCTATCTGAAGATGTTCAGAGAAGCACTTAATGATTTAATAAGTCTTGTTTTGTCTTTAATGAATATAATTTCTAGTGATCCTAAAATCCTACATATGGTCATTGTAACACTTGTGCATAATCTGTTCATCCAAAGGCATTCCTACTCTACACTATAAATAGCATTAGATGTGGCTAGAAAAACATTCATCTACCAAGATATTCAAACCATGGTTATAGGAAATGAACAAAAAATTACATTACATATGTTTATATAAGATGTTCTTTTCTAATAGAGCAATAACTGACAACAAGGTGCCTATACTTTCCACTGGCTTAGGTTCTGATCCTCAAAATACAGTTAAAGTTGATCAGTCACTTAAGACACAGGACAATCACAGCCTCTGTTTTAGATATACTAGAATAGAAGCGTTATTTGATTTTTTTCCTCAAAGTTTATTCTGATTTTCCAGCAATTTAGATATGGTAGCATCTAAGTTAATATTAGTAACTAACATTTACTCAGCTTAGTACTTATGCCAGCTCAATGCTAAGGCAAGCACCTTGCATATATTATTTCAATTAGTACCCTGAAAAATTATTTGCCTGCTTAGCTGGTAAGTGGCAGAGCCAAGATTCAAACCCAAGCTGACAACAGAGCCCAGCCTCCCACTGATTGTGCTTTATTGCTATAGTCAAAGGTAACGTGTAAACATTTGCTCTTTTCCTAGGGAGGAAAAAAAGAAAATATTATTTCCCGCTGAACTTGTAAGCTTCAAGAGACCTGAAGAGACTAAGCCCAAACGGACCTGGGATCTTACCTGTTTTATTTCAGCATTGTGCTGCTAACACAGTAGGTTTCTAATAGTAGTGAACTGAAGGAAGTTTGAATAAATAGGTTACTCAGCTATTGAGTGGAAAAGGCAAGAATCACATTCATTCTCCTAAGCACTATATAATACAGTTAAAATTCATGCAGTGACAAATTTCAGGTATTATTATACAGGTCAGTTTTAGAGTCAGTTTTTTTTTTCATTACATGTATGTAAGAATTAATTCCTAATTATTTTAGAGCCCTGGAAAGCAGTGGATATGCACATAAGTGAGAGATTACAAAGGAACTAGCACTTTCATCACTAATAAAACATGAGATTTCATGTATTTGGTATATAGGAAAGCTATAAGGTTAATTCTAGATATACAGTAGCCTTTCTTTCACCTTAAATATTCACCTTAAAAATATACACTGATCATATTCCCTTCTTAAAAGCTGACCTATGATATGTGAGCAGTTAAAACTTCAATCAAAATATATTCTAAATGCAATGCACTAAGTTAACATTTAAATAATTCTTGCCACATTTATCCATTTATTTAGAGCATAAATTTCATAGTCATTAGCAATGCAAAAGTAAAAAAGTAAGTTGCTTTTAAAAATTTATTTATTTATTTTGAGAGAGAGAGTAAGGGAGAGAGAAAGAGAGGGAGAGAAATATCAGTGTGTGGTTGCCTCTTACATGTGCCCCCCCCACCCTTCCGCCCCCACCCCCTGTCCAGGGGACCTGGCCGACAGCCCAGGCATGTGCCCTGACTGGGAATTGAACTGTCAACCCTTTGCTTTGCAGGCCCACATTCAATCCACTAAGCTACACCAGCCGGGGCTAAGCTGCTTTTCTAATAAATAAGTGACCGACTTCATAAAGGATAGGTTTGGTATTGTTGCCTTAAACTTGTTTTAACTTTATCAAACACTAGTGCAATTCTATTATGGTCTGATTATTTCTCATTCCAGTGTATTTAACAGTGCTAGGGCATTGATATGAATGATAATTGGAAACACTGAGGAAACACAGCAATGGTCCTACCTTAGTTAGGTGAATGACTCCTTTGGAAGTAACGGAACAGCCCATGAAGCCCACATACCGAAGTTCAGGACAGTGCTCAGCAAATGCTTTCACGGACTGATCTGTTACCTAGGGAAGAGGCAGGAAGAAAGTTACTCAAGGTGGCATTACAGTGGATTTAAGGATTAGGTTCCTCAAATTCTGTCTGCCCAACCTGCATTAATAACATTTTCCTCTCCATTAGATCATGTGAATCAGCTTACAGACATGCTGCATTATCTCTTGTGGGTTGTCTTTGAAATCCTCCCTTCACCCCACATGCCTTCTATCACCCCATGTTTTTCCACTACATAAAAAAAGTCTCAAAGATGTCAACTTCTTCATCTCTCTCTCAGTCAATATATTTTATTGACATATAATTCATATACTGTAAAATTCACCTTTTCAAAGGGCACAGTTCATTGGTTTTTATTTTTTATTTTTTTTCTTGTTTTCATTTTATTTATTTATTTTATTTTCATTGTTTTTCAGTACAGTTTTCTGTCTTTTACTCCCATCCCAGACCACTCCCCAGTGCTCCCAACCTCCCTCCCCTTTCCACCCCCCTTAGTTTTTGTCCATGTGTCCTTTATACTTGTTCCTATAATCCCCTCCCTTTTTCCCTGAAATTCCCTCCCCAGTGGTTTTTAGTATATTCACAAGGTTGTATAACCATCACCAATATCACATTTCAGAGCATGTTCATCACTTTAAAAAGAAGCCCCATACCCATTAGCAGTCACTTCCCTATTCCATTCCCTGCCCCTGGCAACTTTCTGTCTGTAAGAATTTGCCCAATCTAGAAACTTTTTATAACTAAAATTATACAATTGGTTTCTAAAATGCAACAATGATCCCTTCTTATGTTTCTCCCTTCGAGTGTTTCTTCCAAGAAATCTAGTTTTGCCCCTTATTGCTTCAAATTCTTCAGATTTCAATGGTATAATATTAATTTTATGTATCAACTTGACCATGCCATGAAGTGCCCGTATATTTGGTTAAACATTTTTCTGGGTGTGTCAGTAAGGGTGTTTGTGGATGAGATTAACATTTGAAAAGGTAAAGCAGACGCCCTCCCTAATGTGGGTGGGGATCTTATCCAATGTCTGAATGTCTGAATGAAACAAAAAGGCTAAATAAGAAAGAATTTGTTCTTTTTCTTTTTTTTTTCTCTCTCTCTGCTGAACTATCTTTGAGCTGGGACACTGAACTCCTACCTTTGGATTCAAACTCATACTGGAATTTACACCATCAGCTCTCCTGGTTCTTAATTAAGCCTTTGGACTCAGACTAGAACTATCTGCCAGCCTTCTGTGTCTTCACATTAACCGACTGCAGATTTTGGGCCTTCTCAGCCTCCATACTTACATGAGTCAATCCCTTACAACAATTTCCTTATACACACATACACACTTCATACTAATTCTATTTCTCTGGAGAACCCTGACTAATGTAATACATACCAGAATCCCCTGAAGAATTTATTTAAAACTCAGAGCCAAAACGAGTGAGACCCAAAGATCTGTATTTTTAACAATCCCCTGAGTGACCCTTAGGCATGTAAAAGCTGAGGCCTCAGTGCTACGAAGAAGTTACACTGACAGCTTTTGGCACAGGTGCCTGGCCCCACTTTATTTAAACAAAGGGCAGGATGAAATTCCTTTTTTGTTTCCCCCCACTTTGAACAATTCCCATGTACAAAAGTATCTTCTTATAATTGTGCCAATGTTTTCTTCACTGCTCCACGAAGATGTAGCTTATAGAAGAAGGTCCAAATATTCTCTATCACAGGTTTACTTTCATCTTCTCTTTCCTCATAGTCAAGACGAAATCCAGTTGAACAATTTTGTTAGTTTTTCATTCAGCAGCAACTTACACCTCCTTTGCATTAACTTTGATACTTTGTTTCTTCCTTATCCATTCTGAACAGGTATTGGAAAATAAAGGTGTATAGGGAACATTAATTCTAAAACAACACAAGCGCATTTTCCTAAAATAATAAAATCAACAGCATCCATGGTACATCTGATAAAAGATTAATTCTACCCTTACAAGTCAAGTATGCTTTAGCATATTAAGAGTAAGGGTACCACTGATAAATTAAAAATGGGCCTTCCTGACACTCAGCTCTCTAAAAAATATTACATTAACAGAGAATATTTAAGGCAGTAAAATTGCCTGAAGCTTCAATAAAAATCAATCGATATTTTAAAAAGTGAGTAGGGGGAAGTAACAGAACTTCAATAACAAATGGTTGATTAAATGCCCTGGTCCAATCTCACTCTTACATCAAGCCCTTCACACATCTACCTTCGAGGAACTCAGCTAAGGATTAAGGACACAAGAAAAAGCTCAGGTCTAATGTATTAGAGCTTTAAGAAAGAAGAAAAAGGATATTAAAAATTGGCTTGGTGGCTCTTTCTCTTTCAGCTGAAGCAATCAGAGCAAGAGAGCTCAGAGTCTCCAGCATCAACAGTCTGAGAAGCCAAACAAGACAACAGTAAGTCTTTGGAATATAGAAACACTCTTAGAGTAGGTATGGGTATGTGGTTTTTGGAGACTAATAAAAGGGCCTGGAGTTTGCGTGGGGTTTGGCTCCATTCCCAAAGATGTAAGATCAGCTAGGAATTTGGGGCTGAAGGTCTGACAGAAACAAAGACTATAGGAGGCAGGTGCTGGTTAGTGTCAGCTTCTCCGGGGCCCTGGAATCTGATGGCCTCTTTTCCAATCCCTGGTACACCACTTATACTGACCATGTGATTTTAAGCAAGTCCTTGTACTTCTCTATACTTTGTTCTATAATATGGAAGAAATAAAAGTATCTACCTCACAAGGTAGAGAGCAAATAATATATACAAAATGTTATATTTTGTTATCATTAAAATGTATCAGCAAAATGTTGTATTTTGTTATCATTAAAGCATGCTAATTCCATCTTCTAGCTACTCCAGGAGATTCTGATCATAATTTGGGGGCTAGGTTATAGGCTAAACTGTGAGGTGTGATTGAGGGAGACATAGGTGGAAGCTAGTTAGTGCACCATTACGGTAAAGAGAATCCCATTTTGTTAAGGTTCTAAGCCTGGCTACACATCAGAATCACCTGAAGAGCTTTCTGATTTAACTTCTGAGTTGAGGTCTGCATCTGTTTTAGAAGATCCCGGAGGAGATTCTAACATGTAGCCTGGATTATAAACAAGTTCTAAGGCTTTCATACAAAGTGTGGTCCTCAGACCAGCAGTGTTGGAGTCAACTTGGGGGCTTGTTGAACTGCAAGATCTCAGATGTCACCACAGACCTACAGAATTCTAACCTGCAGTTCTAGTGCATGGGATGCCACTGCAACCAACTGAGCCGCCTTGCCAAATTGGTAAAGAAATACTTTTATTCAATAAAAGCAAGTATTTTTCACTCCCCTCTTCCCCAGTTTGGGCACTCTGTCTTTATTTATTTATTTTTGTAAACTTTTTAAAAATTGTTGTTCAAGTACAGTTTTCTGGTTTACTTTGGATAAATATTTGAACTGCTTCCAGTTTGGGACTTTGATAAATAATGCTGCTGTGATCATTCACATACAAATCTCTGTGTGGACATATATCCTCATTTCTCTAAAGTAAGTATTTAGGAGTGGAATTGCTGAGTCATGTGGTGAACGTAAGTTTAATTTTTTACATAATTTTTAAGTTGGGTTTCCTTTCTTAAGTTGTAAGAACTCTTTATATATCTTGGATACAAGCCTTTTATCAGATACTGGTTTCACAAATATTTTCTTCTGTTCTGTACTATTCTATTCTTCATTTCATGATGCTAATCTCACTTCAATGTCACTGAAAATTCAAGGCCTTCCCTTCAGCCCCAGAAAAGAAGGGATCAAGGCAAAATGTATATAGTTTTTAAACTAAAGAATTTTCTAAAAGTGCTACCCTTGAGTACTATTTTCTTTCTTTTTAGAATATATTTTATTGATTATGCTATTACAGTTGTCCCATTCACCCCTCCCTTTATTCCCCTCTGCCCTGCACACCCCCTCCCACCCACTTTCCCCTCCTTTAGTTCATGTCCATGGGTCATACATGTAAGTTCTTTGGCTTCTATATTTCCTGTACTATTCTTAACCTCCCCCTGTCTATTTTCTACCTACCACCTATGTTACTTATTCTCTGTACCTTTCCCCCTTTCTCTCTCCCAGCACTCCCCTGCTGCTAACCCTCCATGTGATCTCCATTTCTGTGATTCTGTTCCTGTTCTACTTGTTTGCTTGGTTTGTTTTTGTTTTT
>PVKM010050737.1:0-10613 GCA_004027735.1 Carollia perspicillata
GTTTTTTAGAAATAAGGTCATCCTTAAGGTGAATTAAAATCTTGAGAAGTACACATACATCCTTTTCGCTTAGGAGGTGGGTTATGGCTTTACAAAACCCAGAAATGAAAACCTCAAGTATTCCATGTTCTGAAACAATCTTGGGTAAGCATCTTTGTAAAATATATATTCTTAGTAAAATCAGTTTATTTTGCACTATCTGAAACAGCATGAATTTCAAGCAAGTTCCTAATCAAAATTTAGTAGATGTTGTAATGATATCTCACAGGCTGGTTTTGTCATTTCAATCAAAACTATTTTTAGATGATTAATTACTTTATGAAAAAAAGCCATGATGAAAATTGTCCCAGCTGTATTTCGAGAATGTAAACTGAGACACACTCCCACGCTGAATTGAAGCCGAGCAGAGACCGAGGTTGCAGAAAGAGAGTGCGGCTGATGGCCGAATTCCGAATGTCAGCCGCGCTGCTCTGGGTCGGCGAGACGTGCGTTAGTGCTTGTGACTCAGACAGTGAGGGCCTGACGCTTTTCAAGATTTAAAAGGATTTTGAATATTTTTTTCTATAGCCCTATTATTGGAAAGTGTTTTTTTTTTTCCCAACCTCTTGGAAATGTCAATTTCTTAAAAAGATAAATGATATTTGTCAGAAATGAGAAACTTGTTTTGACAGTAGATAATTTATTTTTGTTTTCCTCAGGCAATTGATAGTTTTGCGCAGTTAAAATTGGTCTTGGTAACACTAGGAAGTGAAAATTTTTAAATTACATACTTTAAAATAATTTTATCGTTAATCTCAGTTGTGCTGCCATAATATTGTATTTATTATAATTCATGAACTTTTAAGAAAAGATTTTATTCATTTATCTTTAGAGGGGAAGGGAAGGAGAGAGGAAGAGAAATATCAATGTGTGGTTGCCTCTCGTGCGCCCCCTGCTGGGACCTGGCCTGCAACCCAGGCATGTGCCCTGACTGGGAATCGAACCGCGATCCTTTGGTTCACAGGCCAATCCACTGAGCTACACCAGCCAGGGCTAATTCATGAACTTTTTAAAAATAAACCATAGTGATTTAATTTTTTTTAAATCTGAGGTACTTATAATTGTTCACAGCATTTTTTTTTATTAGTTTGGAATCCAAATTGAACCCATTTTCCATCTTGGCCCTAAACACTTTTCACGTCTGTGCTCACCTCTTCCCCCACACTGCACGCCAGCGGCTGTACCCACCTGCATTACCGTTGTCTTCAAACTCACCTCCCTGCCTTCCCGCTTGTCCTCCGAGTTCACGTCTCACTCAGCTGGCTGTCACTGGGATGCGTGTGAGGTGGGGACCTGACCGTATCTGTCCTCTGCCCGAGAGTTTCCGGTGGTGGGTCCAGACCACCGGCGGGGACTGGGCAAGCGTGAGAACACACAGAGACGGGAAGGCCCTGCCCTTGGGTTTGAGAAACCCCGTGCGAGAAGTTACACTGTGACAGTTTAGGAGATTCTACATAGTCGTCAATACAGATGCAGACACTGACACCGCGTGGCGACACTTGCATATAAGGGTTCGGATGACCCAGAAGCCCTGCAGCGAACTTTTAACAGATCATTAAAAAAAAACCAAGCACTGGACTAAACTTCCTCACAGGTTTCCGAAGGAAGACGACAGGCAGCACGTGCATCCAGTTCTGCTCCCTCCTGAACCCCCACCAAGACGCTGCTAAAGGGACATTTAGAAGCACAAGCCTACGAAGCGGGGGAGGACAGGACCGGCGGCCGCAGGGACGCAGCTCTGGGGATTGGAAGCAGAAGATAAGAGGTAACAGATTTAGCATCTCGACTTGGAGTGGGGAGCCAAAAACCAAACCAACAGACACTATAAAAACCTCAGAAGGGTTAGGAATGTTTGGAATTTGGAAATGGGACCAGGCGGTTAACGATAATAAGGACTGGCAGAAATCTGTTCAAGATGCCCTCTTCAGGCCCTTGACCGCCCCTCCCCGCCCTGGCCAGAGACCAGGGGTTTTCCCACCAGCCAGTCCAACAGCGTCTGGCTTGGTCTGGAAGAGCCCAGGCAGCGCTGAAGACGTGGTGCGTTGACGGAGTCAGCCGTGGTGAGGGGATGTGTGGGTGCTGAATGCTTCCAGAAAGGAGGGCAGAGAAGCTCAATGGAAATGGCGGGGGGTCGGGGGGAGTTAGTACAAATTATAGGGCAAACGTAGGAGGCTAACACCCAAGTAATAATAGCTCCAGAAAGAGAGAGAAGAACGCAAGGGCACGAATCATCGACGACAATAATTCCATAACATTTCCCAGCATTGAAGGACACGAGCTTCCAGCCCGAAAGGGCCCACAAAGCCCGGAGAAGATGCCACAGGATTCCAGAGAAAGAAAAACAGGTTACATGAAAAAGACCAAGAATGGCTTTGGGTTTCTGAAAGGCAAAAGCAGAGGCCAGGAAGCCATGGAGCAAGGTCCTAAAAACTATGAGGGAAAGCAAATTTCAGTCTAGAATTCCATACCTAGCCACATTACTGGTGCAGTGGGAGAATGGGGCGTTTCTGGCATTAACGTCTTCCACACTTTTCCTCCGTCCTGCTCCTTTCTGAAGGGAGCTCCCAGAGAACTGGCTCCACCCAAATGAGACCAGAAACGAAGAAAACCGAAGACAAGGATCAACAAAGGAGACCCACCACAGAAAAGCGTTGCCAGGACGATGGTGGAAACAAGGGCCCAGCGAGGAGGACACCTGGGCCAGACGGGAGGGGGTCAGGAGCTCGGGGACAGGTTTCCCCCTCAAAATAGTGACACAGGCCCTGGCTGGTGTAGCTCAGTGGACTGAGCATGGGCCTGTGAACCAAAGGGTCGCCGGTTCGATTCCCAGTCAGGGCACATGCCTGGGTTGCAGGCCAGGCCCCCGGTGGGGGACACATGAGAGACAACCACACATTGATGTGTCTCTCCCACTCTCTCTCCTTCCTGTCCCCTCTCTCTAAAAATAAAAATAAAATATTTTAAAAAAATAGTGACACAGATAGAATCCCTGGAGGGAACCAACAGCTCGAGTGGACAGTTAGGCAACTGGCAGAAGGTCTGAGATAAAATTTGTGATAACTATGTAATACAGAAGACAAAGCAAACTCCCAACTATAACAAGGTCAATGCCAGGGCAAGGGGGTGGGGGCGCATTGTGCAGGAAAAACAATGACAGCGTACGACGCGGCCTAGCTGTGGCTAGCATCTACCTACCTAATAACGTGAACACCGAATTCTGGACCGACCGAAGTAATGATCGGATCACGCTGGGAGGCAGGGCGTGTGCTCGTGTGCGGTGGGGCGGGAGACGGGCGGGCGGGCAGCCACGTCCCGGGGTGAGCCAGAAATCTGTCGACGTCGCTTCACTTCCACCCGTGTGGGGTGCCAGTAGGCAAACCCGTGACGCGTCGCAGTGCCGGTGTGTCCTTTAGACGTACGGAGGGAAATGGCGGAGGCTCGGCCGGAAGATTTGGAAGTGTGGGATCCTCAGTACTGGGGACCACTGACTCTAGAAAACCAAAGTCCCCCCCGGGGAATGTACGGGTGGCCTTGCGTCTTCAGGCCCAGGGCCTACAGGACAAGCCCAAGTTCTGGGTCTTTTCATTCCAGGCCATCCACGGTCTGGGCCTGGCCTGCTGCCCTAGCGACATTCCTGCCGCCCATTTCCTGTGCCGGCGCCACCTCCCTTCTTGGAGGTCTCACTGCGCACACTGTTCTCCTGCGGGGGCCCTTGCCTCTGTGCTCGTCTTTGTCTGGCTGGTTGTTTCCTCTCCAGGCCCCCACCCCCAGCCGTTACCTTTTTCCTGCTTTCCTGTGCGTTATTTTAGTTGCGGCATTTCCTTTTGATTTATCTGTAGTGTTTTGGAGTCCATGTCTTTGTATAGCTTTTTAAAAAAGATTTTATTTATTTACTTTTAGAGCGAGAGGAAGAGAGGGAGAGAAACATCAGTCTGTGGTTGCCTGTCGCGTGCCCCCTACTGGGGGCCTGGCCTGCAACCAGGCGTGTGCCCGGACTGGGAATCGAACCGCTGACCCTTTGTGGGTTGCAGGCTGGTGCTCAGTCCACTGAGCCCCGCCAGCCAGGGCATCGTACAGCTTTTTAAGTACGTAATGCTCTAGGCATTACGTTACAGATGGGCGACTCGTAACTCATCGCAGCCTGTGCTTCCCACACTAGACTGGTTGGTACAAATGTACAAACCTTACCTCTGTTTAGGTCCCTTTATCCTCCACCGTGGTAATACAATTGTCTTAAATATTTCTCTGTTTTGGGGGGAATTTTCGTAGGAGTTTTTCCGAGCCCCGCTGCACCCGTGTGGCTGGGAGCCAGACCGCAGTCGCTCCTGGCTGCCTCGCACGTTTACTCTGTTCGCACTTAGAACCACAGCGGACAAGGTTCTGACTTTTGTTCTAACCACCAAATGTGAAAAAAAAGGGAACAAGTGTAAGAGCATAACTGATCAAACATACTTAAAATAAAAACAAAAGGCTCGGGAGGAGAAGGGCGCCTCTTCTCTTCGCCCGTGTCTGGGCTCTGCAGGGCCTTGCGCGGGCCCTTCCCCGACCCTTTCCTTTGGCGGGTGGGACGGGGGGCGGAGACTGCCCTCCAGCCATTCCTCAGGGTGGTTCCGCTGGCAGCACCTCCTGGTTTCCTCATCTCGTCTGGACTCCGTGACTTCGGCCCGTCCCTCCCGGGCCAATCCCACGTCGCCTTCATTAGCGCAGCCACGCGAATACCCGAGGGTCTGGCAGGCCAGCCTTCCCTGCTCTCGTGTTTCTTCAGTACCGCCCTGGCCAATCTCCGCCTGTCACATTTCCACATGCATTTGATTAATTTCTTTTGGTTTGTTTGTTTTATTTCATTTTATTTTTTACTTTTGTTATTGAACTTAGGGGGGTGATTGTGGGCATCGGCAGTCCGTTCCTTTTTACTGCAAAGGATTGATTTTATTAATCAATAACCCCTTATTGAATAATAAAATTATGTGGGTCTCAGGGGTACAAGTCTGTAATACAGCAGCTGTGTATTGTAGTGTGTGTTCACGGGCCCAGTCTCCCTCCATCCCCAGTTACCCTCCCCCACGTCCTCCTCCCCCTCCCCCTTTCCCTCCGGTAATCTCCATACTGTTGTCTCCTACTTGCATTTTTAGGGTCAGCTTGTTGATTTCTACAAAACTGTATTGGGATGTGAGTGGGGCTACGTTAACTCAACAGATTAATTTGGGTGGATGTGGTGTCTTCACAATGTCGAATCTTCCAATCTATTAACGTTGTCTGAAGTTCCACTTACTCGGGTTCTTTATTTCTCATAATGGTACACAGTCTTCAGTGGAGAGATGTGGGCACGTTTCTCCTTAGATCTGTTCCTGCTTGGTGCCTTTTGATGTTCTTGGAAAAGCTTGTCTTTGAAAATAACGTTTGAGAGTGTTCATTTCTTCCTGGTTGGTTGCTGGCATCTAGAAGCGCAACGGTCTGTTTACTTGATTTCGTGTCCGGGGATCTTGCCGAATTCCCTTGTTAATTATAGCAGTCTAGAGATCATTCTGGGTTTTTATGTGTATGGTCTTGTCGCTAGACAACAATGACTTTCCGATCGTCATGCATTTTATGCCTGTTAGTTAGTTGCCTCATTGAAGCGGCTAGGACGCCCAGGTCAACGCGGAGTAGCCCAGGGACAGCTGGCTCTCCACCTGCTCTCCAGTCCCGGCGGGAGAGGTTTCAGCACCTTCTCCCACCTCCACCCCACAGGGGGAAAGCTTTTAATACTTTGCCCTTCAGACTGATATCTGTTGCTGACTTAATTTTTTTGGTAGCCGTGCCTTATCAGATTAAAGAAGCTCCCCTCTCTCCCTAGTCGGCTAGAACGGGAATGGACATTGAATTTTGTCAAATGCACTTCCTGCTTCGGTTGAGATAATCCTATTAATTTTGTTCACGTGCATTACAGTGCCTGCTTTTTACGTCCCTGGTTTTCAGGACCTGCGTCTCAGTTGTAGTTTAATGCAGTCTGGCGATCGCCTGTACCCACACGCACCCCACCCCCCAGCCAGACACAGACATGTCCATGACCCCGAAGTGCTCCCTCACTGCCCTTCCGGCCAGCGAGGCATTCTGGAGAAAACCACTGCTCCGATCTCTTACACATAATTCCGTTCTGATTGTTCTCACACTTCACAAAGGTGTAACCCTACACTTGCGATCCTGGGCGTGGGCATTTCCTTCCCTTTCACTGCGAGTATTTCTCATTCCGCGGCGGGACGACAGGGTAGGTGTTTTACCCATTCTCTTAGTGGTGGACATTTGGGTCGTGTCCGGTTTCTAGCTGTTAGGAACAAATCTGTCACAAACATTTTGTACAAATCTTTTCGCAAATCTCCAGTGGCAGCAACACCGAGGTGGCAAGACCTTGGACACGGTCCGAGCTGCCTAATCACATGACCGCCTGTTCAACTTCCTACCTTGTAAGAGCACCGTGTGAGAGGTGGGCTCAGAGAAACAGACCGAACTGAAACCGCGTGTGTGCGTGCGTGTGTGCCCAGGGGGTGTGGTGAGGGCAATGCCATCGGAGTGTCCCGGAGCTGGAAGGACCTGCCCCGCCCTCCTGTCCACTCTGGCCAAGTCCCTGGGGCCCCTTGGGAGCCCCTGCGGCTGCACTTTCTCCCTCAGGGCAGGATCAGGCACGCTCTCCTGTGTGCTGCTGGTCCCTGGTGGCCCCCCTGCCCCCACCACCCCCGCGCCGAATCACATCGAGTCCTGACTTGCTTCCTTCCCTGGGGGACCCTGGAGCCAGATGTCCTTGCCGAGCCCCGTCTGCTGGCTGCCCTTGCTGGCTCGTGACTCCAGAGAGGCGACTGTGGAGAGAGAGAGGGAGGGAGGCAGTGGGCACGTGCTCCAGCTCCGGCCCCCCTCACCCCCAGTCACCGAGCACGGCCCCCCTGGATTAGACAGAGAAGGAGGGAGGAATGCCCAGGAGGAGGACCCAGGGATCCTTCCAGATGCCCCTGAGGCCGACCTGCAACAGGCGGCGGGGCAGATGCTCAGGAGGGTGGACTGCCGAGCCCACGCTCAGCTCCACGGCCCGACCGTGGGCTAGGACGAGCTCCTGCCTCTATCTCTGTCTCTGTCTCAGTTTCCTCCTTTGTTACACAGCAACAGCAATATGGCCCATGTCATAAAGAAGGCCGCGCTCATTCAGTGTGCCTGTAACTGTCCTGGGAACGTGGGGAGCCCCGTACCCGTGTTACCTGCTGTGGCCTGTATGGACCAAAGAGTGACGTGCTGGGTGTTGCTGGCAGAGATGACAGCAGCGGGTCCTCCCAGCTTTGAATGCCTTGAATGCACACACTTTCCGCAGGCGTTCGCCTCTGTTTCCCCACCTTGACCCTGGACAGGCCTTGTGACGGTCTTTGGCCAATAGAACATGGTCAGAATGATTTGGGTGCCTCTGACAGTTGGCACCCTGTGCCACCGCGTCCAGGAGCTCTGTCCAGCCCCCTGCGGGGTGGTGGAGAACCGAGGCACCCGGCTGAGAGCCACAGGCACTGCCAGACCGAGGAGTGAGGCCACCTCCAGCTCCAAGGCAGCCCTGGATGCCTGCAGCTCTGTGGGGAGCCCCCGCCCAGAGCAGACGGGAGCCGACCCCAATGGCTGATCCATGAAATCATGAGCAAGCACGTGGGCATGTTTTGAAGCCTCCAGATTTCGGAAGACCTGGAAGTCGGTTTCACAGGCAGCTGCGGCACTTCCTGTGGGGCCTGCACAGCGGGCTCCTGGTGGGCTCTTCGCCCACCCCTTGCTCACAATTGTGGAAGCGACCATTTCTTCCATTACTTCCGCTCAGATGCTAGACACCCGGCCTGGTCGCTGAGGAAATACTGGTTGGACAAAAAGTTCATCTGTTTTTTTCTATATAAGACGGCTCTAGTAGCACTTAGTTGTCTTTAACTTCATTGGACACAGTTTTGTTAGATTGTAGTCTCACAGTCATCATATCAGTGTACATCTAAAGAAAGCTTGTCGAAATTGGTGAATTTTCATGTAGTTATTTTAATACTGAAGATGGAAGAAAATAAGCAACAATTTTGGCATATTATGCTTTATTATTATTTTTTAAGATTTTATTTTATTTTTCTTTAGAGGGGAAGGAGAGAGGGAGAGAAATATCAATGTATGGTTGCCTCTCGTGCGTCCCCTGCTGGGACGTGGCCCGCAACCCAGGCATGTGCCCCGACTGGGAATCGAACCATGATTCTTTGGTTCGCAGGCCGGTGCTCAATCCACTGAGCTACACCAGCCAGGGCTGCCCTTTTATTTTAAGAAAGGTAAAAATGCAGCTGAAACACAAAAGAAGATTTGTGTAGTGTATGGAGAAAGTGCTGTGATGAATTGAACATGTCAAAAGTAGTTTGTGAAGTTTCTCACTGGAGATTCCTCCCTGGACGATGCTCCACGGCCGGGTAGACCAGTTGAAGTTCACAGTGATCCAATCAAGACACTAATTGGGAACAATCAACGTTATACGCAGGGGAGACAGCTGACATACTCAAAATATCCAAATCAATAAGGTTATTGGTGAAAGTGAAAAACCCAAATCAATAAGGTTATTGGTGAAAGTGAAACTTTTTATAGAAAAAATTAAAGGGACTTTTTGGCCAACCCAATACAAAGCTCTACGCAGGCCGACAAGAGCGGCTACTTTAGGAGGATTGCACAACAGAGGGAGGAAGGTCAAGTTCAATACCCAACTGTCACTCACTGACAGAGAAAGAGGGAAGGACCAGATAGGAACATTAACCATGCAGTAGTTAAGAGTCCTTTTAAGAAGATTCTATTAGAACATTAAAAAAAAAAAAGTTCTGGGACCAAAAAAAAAAAAACAACCCAAAACCACCATGATTTTTAAGTTAAAAAAAATGTATTAGATAACTTGAAAAAAGAGGATAGTCTTTGTTGAAATCCAAATTAATACACAGGGCAAAAAAAGAAAAGTTAAAAAGATGTACATTGCAAAGCAAAAGAGACCTGGAGGACAGGCCGCAGGGAGAAGGTGGGGAAGATACACAGCGATAGGCGAGTGGTAAAGATGGCGCTGATTGGACAAGAGGAGAGTGGGGCTGCAGAGCAGAGGGACTCACAGACGCCCAGGCGGGTTGTCTTGGAGAAGACGGGCATCTAGACCTTTCCCCGCGAACCTCCGGAGTCCAAGGACATACAAGCCTCCAATGTCAGGTAACTTTAAAAGGAGCGAGAATTAGCTCAACCCTGGGCTCTGTCCAGTTCCCAGCACTGGACGCTGGAGGACCACAGGCCGAGGAACGAGGTTCCCGCGAGCTGAGCTGTGTGGGTGTATGAATTCATAAACTCCCCCAGCGAGAGGGGACGTATCTCTGCACCCAGCCAGCTCCAGCTGTCTAAATGGTGCCCATCAAAGTCAGAAACCTGCCTGTCCCCTCACCCCAGACCTCTCTCGCCAAGCCAAGCCTCTCTCTCTGACTCACACCCTATCTATCACCTGGGTGTGTTTTTAAAGCTTTTCTTTGGCCCCTAACGCTGAGATACTGATATCTTGCAGTTTTTTGACACCCCCCCAAAAGACAAGCAGCGGTTGGGTGCACACGATGATGTACCTGGTGGGGAGGAATTCTCCACTGGTGGCAGGGCTTGCCTAGGCCGAGAGTCAGCCTCTCATTCGGAGGAGGGTGGTGCCTGCAGGAAACGAGAGCAGAGCGGGCGCAGGGCCCCCTTATCTCCCTGCGCTCCAGCCTCGCGCAGCTCACGGTGGAGACTCCCCCGCGCGCGGAGCCCGGGTGTGCTATTTGGTTTTGAATCTTGCAGGGCTGGCGTGGGTGCAGAGGTCAGAGCAAGGCCTCCGCCGCCTGGTTCCCGGCTGCTGTGCGCGCCTGCGCAGACCGTGATGATCAGTGCCTTCCGCATTTTAGTATAAACCAATTTGCAAACAATTTTGAGGATAAAGTATATACGTGCTCAGGCTGGGTACGACCTACGCCTCTTCTGGGGCCACTGGTGCTCGACTTTCCCCTTTCCTTTACCTGCCGAGGGGCTGGACGCGTAGGGGCTTGGAGGGCAGCCCAGCCCGCCGCCCATCTCCGGAGTCAGCTCCAGGCCTTCCGCCCCCGGCACAGCCTGGCTTGCGTCCTGCTTCTAACCCTCCTCGCCCTGTCGACCCAGGGGCCACTGTTCACTGTTACCTACTCTTGTCTTCATAAACTTCAAAAACCCCAGCATGCTTCCCCACTACAAAAAGAGCAAAACCAGAACCCACTGACCTAGAAGAATGGGCAGAGCGTAGGTGGACCGGCAGGAAACTGTGGGCGGTGTCGGAGTTGCACTTTTTTGAGGGAGTTGGTGCTGTTCATGTTCTGTGCCTGTTTTTCGATTTGGGTTTTGGTCTCCCTTCCTCTCACGTTGAGTTGTTTACATATTAAATATGTTCATTCTTAACCGGTGATATAGGTGGCAAATATTTTTTCCAGTTTTTAAAAATTTGTCTTTGGTCCTATGATGATTTTTTTTTGCTGAGGGAGTCAAACAAAATGTTATCATTTATAGGGAGTCACATGTATCAATTTTTT
>PVKM010050738.1:0-10630 GCA_004027735.1 Carollia perspicillata
TATATATTTTTTAAAAAGGAAATATTGGCTACCCAAATAGGTAAAGATAATATTAGATTTATTAGTTATACCTCACAAATAATGTCCATATATATTAAAGAGGTAAAAGTGAAAATCAAAAACAGCAAAATTGTTCATAGAAAATATGGGGGAATATTTGTATGGTCTTAGGGGTAGGTAAGGATTTCTGAAAGAAATGTTAAGATGTACAGACCAGTTCAGAATCAGTTTGATTAGAGTAAGGGGAGGTGGTGGGGTAAGAGGCACAGGTGAGGAGGGAGGGACAACTATTGGTCAGATCAAGCAGCAACCTCCAGGCTTTAACCTGAGAGACTCTTTGGCAAAGTGACAAAAGTGCTTGAAGCAGGAAAGTATTACTATGAGATTAGTGTTTTCAGATATTACCCTAGCCTCAAAAGGGATTACAGGGGGACAGGAGAAGATATTAGGAGACCATTTAGGAAGCGATTTCAGGAGAGCAAATGATAAAGGTGGCTTGGACTAGGATGACTGCAGATTTAATGATGAGAAGACAGTGTTTTCAAGAAATAAGTAGGATACATAATCAGCAAGACCTGTGTTTGATCAGATCTGTAGGATGAAGAGGAAGCAGGGTCACCTTGGGATGTGTTAACTTTAAGGTACCATGAGACATCCAAGAGGAAATGTAACAAGCTGGATATATATGTTTGGGACTTTAAAAATATGTTTCGGTGGAAGATTTAAATTTGGGGTTTTCTGTGTAAAAATGGTAATTAAAGCAACAAGGCAGAGGAGATCACCAAGTGCAAGGCACAGACCGTGGCCCTGGCTGTCCGTATGTTTTTGTACAGCCTGCCAGCTAAGAATTATTCTTACATGTTTAAATGACCGGAGAAAAAATTCAAAAGAAGAATATTGTTCATATATGGAGATTATACGAAATTCAAGTTTCACATCTGTAAATAACATTTTGTTAAAACACAGCCACACCTATTTATTGGCAACTTTCAAGCCACGATGGCAAAGTTTAGCAGTTGTGATGGAAACCCAGAGATTTAATGGTCTATGATGCCTAAAATATTTGCTCTGTGGCCATTGACAGAAACTTTGCTGATCTCTGACTTAGACAAAGACAGTAGAATAAGTGAAGAGGACCTCTGGCCACTTTCTGTTAAACATCCATATCAGTGGTTTATTAGAAAATAATGAGCTGACAAAAGAAACTAAGAAATTGTCAGAGAGTAGGACAAATAGGGTGTGATCCCACTTGATTGAAGGGTGACCACTTGATTTATCATCAGTGTCCTTGGGAGATCACTTTGAAAGAGAGAGTGTAGGGAGCAGTGCCAGAATCCAGATGGGGCAGGCTGAGGGGACAGTGGTCAGAGAGCAGCTGGAGATGGTGACTGCTGACAGCCCTTACAGGATTTTGGCTGTCTAGAGGGAGAGGCACCACTGGGCTTGGAAGAACATGCAGGCTAAACCAAGCTCTTATTTTCCATTTTACTTATTTTTATTTTCCTTAAGGTGGAAGAATTTGAGTGTAGTAAATGCAGAATGAAAGAAGCAATCAAAATGTGAGAGGTTGAAGGCTTAGAAGAGAATCATCATCAGTGCAAGTTTCCTGAGAAAGAAGTTTCCTCTTTGCCTGACTCAAATGCACACCTCCAATTTATTTGCTCTCAGCCTACAATTTTTTAACCAGCCCCTATCTCACCCTTGTTTCTTCTAGCCCAACATCACATTTGTCCTTCAGATCTCCTTTTTGTTCTTGCCTTAATAAAGCCTTTTTTTTTTCACTCATTCTACCCCCACTCAATCTAAATTAGACCCCAACTGCCTGAATGAATGACAAGATCCAGAGTACCAGGGAGGAAAGGATCTTGGATGGAAAGGATTCTTCTCCACTGCTGCAGGGAGGGAAAAAAAAGAATGTGTGTAAACTCATGTAGGAAGACGAAAGCATTTCCAACTGATTGCCTTTATTTACTCTATTAATTTGGAAACAAGACTATCTGTAAAAAGTGAGGTTGTCCAGGGAGCTTGGAGGTTTGAGAAGAGTGGAGAAAGTTTGAAATAGTCATTGCGGGTAGTGGAAATGTGCTGACTGTTAAAACATCACAGTAAGAGGCTGGATGGTTTTGAGGCCCTAGCAGAGTTCACAGAAATAGGCCGTAAATACTGTGATAGGGTTCTGCCTGGTTATGCAATTTCTACAATGATATTCAGCAGCCTAAGTGTAGGAATAAAGATGATGGATATCTGAATCCATTCCTGGTCTAGGGGTTTCTAGATAGGTGTAACCAAAAGGCAAGGGGTCCAAAATTTTAAAATGTTGGCAAAAGAGAGGTTGAAATGAGGTAGCAGGGTGGCAAGGGAGACAAAGGTAAAACATGGATGGAGACGGGGAAATTGGATGGATGGAAAAGAAGGTGTAAAGCCAGTGTAGCAGTAGTGGTCAGCCAGACAAACTGCCAAGAGATGAGGAGAGGTTGGATTGCGTTATTGTTCTTTTAAGGTCCTGGGAGAATGGAAAGAATTCAGGGACAGTTGTAAAAGTTTCCTTTCACATGATAGCAGCCTTACAATAGAAAAGAAATGTCAGAGTGTCTTAGAAATGGAAAACTGTACTATGAGCCGTGCATGTTGAAAGGGTGCAAACAGGCCTCCCTAAGATGTGCCACTTAGGCATGAGAATTATTTTGAGCTGAAGGCAATTGTAGGGGTTCAGAATGAGTGACCCCAAGATGTTCCTCTGTGGTATGCGGATTGTTTTGAGCAAAAGGGAACCAAGGCCCTGTGGGCTCAAGATACACGTCTGACCCCTCACCCTTAACTACCTAGAAGGATTTGAATTAGGGGCCTTGCTCGTAATAACAGATTATGAGAGAATATTTACCTACATGGCAAGGCAAACTACTGATTACTGAGCTTGGCCTCCCCCCAAAATTGCCTTCTGAAGCCCCAAGGTGCCTTACCTCATCCCTAGCTTGGAATGTCTTGTATGAGTATACCTCATTTTCCCTTTCTGTCTCTAAACCTCTCATGTATGTGGGGTCTCTGACTCTCTCATGTATGCAGCATTCCCATACATATGTATGCAATTAAATTTGGTTATTTTCTTTTGTTAATCTATTTCATGTCTGTTTGATTATTAGACTAGCCAGAAGAAACTTGATGATAAAGTTTCTTTGTCACACACAAGACCCTGAAGGCTCAAGAGAAACTTGTACCTCTCCCTAAAAGAATTTACATAAGGCGCCTTGCCCAGTATAGGTCATGGCAAACATCTAATTCCCAAATATCTCTTTTTGTCATCCTGTGAATGATCTTCCTCCCCTCAGTAGCCCCAGAACACCTCATCTTTAGCTCAGAATGTCATATATTCCCCATTTTTTCTTTCTGTCTCTGAACCTTTGATGTACATGAGGTCTCTGACATCTGTACATATTTAATTAAATTTGGTTTATTTCTCTTCTTAATCTGTCTCATGCTGATTTAATTATTAGACCAGCTGGAAGAAGCTAGAAGGGTAGAATAAATTTTCTTCTTCCTCCACCATGCTGAATGACCTGGTTTCTTTCTTCATGCCCATCGCTCATTATCTGTGTGACGATGCCTGCATCTGTAAAAGAAAAACCATAATTGGCCCTATTGCATGGCTACTTAGCACTGTGCTTGGCACACACTAAAAATTCAGTAAATGTTCTCACTGATGTCTTTGCTGATGTTATTACCTAGATCTAAATCACTATCTCAAGTTCCTTTAATCTAGCAACGATCTTGAGCCTTACAAATGACTCTTCTGTGTATATCCAAAATCTGATTCTCTTGAGCAGCTCTACTTTCTTTCTAAATAATGACTATGAACTCTATGGAGTTATAGGAACCTTGTAATTAATTGTAGTCCAAGAGTCTGACGTTAACTTTTAATTGTCGTATAAGTGCCTGACATTAAGCTTTTGATTGCCAAAGCTTCCATTTCAAAAGACATTCATCTTTTTTTCTAAATTTTCACCTGAGGATATGTTTATTTATTTTGGAGAGAGGAAGGAAGAGAGAGAGAAGCGTCAATGTGGAAGTGAAACATCAATTGGTTGCCTCCAGTAAGTACCCTGACCAAGGATTGAACCCGCAACCTAAGTATGTGCCCTGACTGGGGATGGAACCCACAACCTTTTGACATATGGACTATGCCCCAACCAACCAAGTCACCTGGCCAGGGCAGAAGGCATTCATCTTGAATGAACATGTGGCCAACTGAATGACACAACTACTAGCAAAACAACCATATAAGAAATCAGACCATCCCAATCCATAAGGTTCCTGCATTCAGAAAGCCCTGTGTATTAAATATTACATATGAGGTACTTGCTTCAACTTGGAATGGTTGAAGTATACATTATACAGATGACATATTATAGAATTTTACACCGGCATCCTATATAATTTTATTAATCAGCATCACCCTAATAAATTTAATAAAAAATAAAATTAAAATAGAAGATACTTCAGATGAAAAGACACATACAGACTAAAAGTAAAGGGATGGAAAAAGATATTTCATGAAAAAAAGCTGAGGCAGCAATACTTATACCACACAAAGGCTATAACAAGAGACAATAAAGGAGCCAGCAATTCCACTCTGTCCTTAGATAGTTTTGATTGTTTGCAGTTTATTTAGATACCTTCATTACGGAACCTTCTCTGGCTGAGGGTGTGGTGTGAATGAAGATGTGGGATCTCAAACCAGAAATGCCCCTTCCTTAAAAACTAACTTGAGTGTGGCAATCAATGAAAAGGAAAGAATGCAGGATGTCTCAGACAGAACAGGCTGCCCTGAACAAAGACAGATGAATAAAGGAGGAAGAGCATTTAGGAGTGTGCGGGTGGATTCTTCTGGGGATATGTCCAGGGGCTATAAAAGGAAGTATATCTGTCTGAAGTCACTTATGAATGTTAGTATCACTGAAAGGGAAACAACCATACTTTGTATGTATCCTGATTCCATGAAAGAGGGTCTTCTTTGCCCTCCTGACCCATCAGACTTAATTTAATCAAACTTTTAGATCTAATTTCCAGTCTACAAGGAAATGTGTGGGCTAGGAAAATATGGTGAAAAAAAAAAAAAGGCAGTCAACCAAATCTAGAATGTGGGATTTTTCAACCAGACAAAAGAGTTGTTCTAGAAGAAAAGAAACTAAAAAGAGATTTTAGAAACATCATAAACAAATTCAAATTGTTCAGATCCTTATTTCAACACCAGACAACTATATAATGTTTTTAGATGACTAGACTGTTTGAATTTGAATTGGGTATTCAATTATATCACAGGACTATTGCTAATTTTGTCACATGTGGTAACACATTATGTTGAGTGAGAAAATTATGTATTTTTTTCTTTTGAAATGCATACTGACATTTCTAGGAGTGAAAAGTCAAAATGGATCAGAATTTGCTTTAAAATATTGAAATCAAAAGCAATGCAGAAGGCAAATTGAATCATGTATAGCATTTTATGGGTGATTACTAAAGCTGATTAATAGGATTGTGGGAGTTCATCACACTCTATTTTTAAAGTATGTTCAGAAGTTTTTATGTTAAAACAGGAAAAATGATTGCACCTGAAAATATCTAGACATGGAGCTGAGAAGAGAGTTGGACTAGTGGTAGAAATACAAATTTGAATGATGTCTCAGGGTTAGGGTTCTGGGTGTACATGTTATGCTCCTATTACTTAAAGTGAACAGCTGCAGTTCTACACACCAATCATGGGTGACCCTGAAGGAGAATGGTGAAGAAGAATCCTCTAATAGCCAGAATTTGGAGTATACTTTGAGTTCACTTTGTTTGGAAGAAGAGATGGCCGGAAGTATGGATCTACATTTATTATGTGAACAGTTGTACGGTTGGGCTGGATATTAGGTACTTGGAAGAAATACGTTTGGAAGATTGGTGACAAGGAAGTCCTTGTGGAAGGAGAGGTATGTGGAAGGATCTCTTAAGATGGGCACAGACTTTCCAGATATTTGTGTTACATGTAAAAACTTGCCCAACAGCATATACTACAGAGGCTGCTCTTAATTACCAGGTGAAGCAAATGGCATGTTCTGTGTATATCAGCAAGCTGCTTTCCACCATCACCCCAGTGCTTCCTTGATGAGCCCATGAACAAAGTGCCTGTGGTTGCAGGCATGGAAGCTATGAATGGACTCAACAATAAGGACCTTCTGTTGCCAAGGCTCACCTGGCCAAAGTTACTGTTGAATACCTAACCTGCTAAAAGCAGAGAACAGCACAGAGCCCTGAAATGGTACTATTCTCCAAGGGGACCAACCATCCACCCAGTGTCAGACTGATTACACTGGAACTCTTTCATCATTGAAAGAGTAGAGATTTGCCCTCACTGGAAATAGATACACATTTTCAATATGAAATATGGATCTGTCTTCTCTGTCCATAATGCTTATGCTAGCACCACAATCTAAGGACTCACAAGAGGACTTTTCTATCATTGTGCCATTTGTACCAAGATTGGTAACTCATTTTGATCCTTCTGATTAAAGAACTCATTTCTTAGCAAAGGAAGTTCCACGATTGGCTAATTGTCCATAGAAGTAACTGGTCTCATCACATAGCTTATCAGGTAGAAGTAGCTGGCATAATTGCAGTTTGTCATAGCTTTCTGAACTCAATTCCCACTGTGGTTGAGAGATGAAACCCTGAAAGAGTGGAGTTCTCTACTACAGGGTGCTGTATATACTTTGAATCAGAGACCATTATGTGATGCTGTCTTCTCCATAGCCAAATTGTGTGGGTCTGGGAATCAAGGACTGATTCCCACTGAATTTTTACTTTCTATGCCAACAACTTTGAATTCTGCTAATTTGGAGGTTTGGGTTTCCAAGGGAAAATGTTCCCTCCAGGAGACAAAACAATTGTTCCATTGAATTCGAAGATGAGATTTCCACATCACCATTCAGGTCTTCCTATACCACTGAACCAATGGGGAGAAAAAAAATGTCACCCTAATAAAAAGTGTTACTTTAATGGCTGGAATGATTGCAGTTTTCAGGAGGAGATTTCAGAGGATTACCTAGTTGGGGCAAAGTGAACTCTCTCTGGAACTCAGGAATTCTGGGAGCTCTTTTTAGTATTTCCATGCCCAATAGTAAAGGTTAATGGAAAACCACAGCTACTAGAAAGAGGCAAGAGCTTTAAGGACTTATATAATTCAAGAGTGAAGGTTTGGATCACCCTACCAGGCAAAGAATCTTGACCAGCTAAAATTCTGCCTGAGAGCAAAGGAAATAGGGAATGGGTAGTAGAAGAAGAAAGGCATAAATATAATGTACAACCTTATAACCAATTATAAAACTGAGAACTGTATCTGGGAATGTAAAATGATGTAACTACTGTGGAAAACAATATTGTTTTTCCTCAAAAAAATCAAAAACAGAATTGCCACAATATTCAGCAATTCCATTTATATTTATATATATATAAAATAATTGAAAACAGGATCTCAAAGAGATATTTTCACACTCATATTTATTGCAGAATTATTCATAATAGCCAAGAGATATAAGCAACCAAACCCACATAAGATAGTTCATATGTATATGTAATGAAATATTATTTAATATTAAATATATACATATATAACGAAATATTCTATCTTTAAAAAGGACGTCCTGTTGCATGCTACAACATGGATGGAACTTGAGGACATTATGCTAAGTGAAACAAGGTAGATGCAATGACAATTTCAACTTCCTGAAGTAGAGATAATACAGATAACATTATGTGCGCAAATGGAGTAAACAGTAAAATTAAATGCTAATGTTAAACACATACACATAACTGGAACTCTAAAAAAAACTTTTTATTACACAACCCTTCAAGGAGAAAAGCAAAATTATAATTGCAAAATATCCAAAAAGTAATAATAATGAAAGTCCTACGTATAAGAAACTATGGATATAGCCAAAAGAAATTGTAATTGTAAAAAATAAATGAAAAAAGTAACCAATTCAAGAAATCAGAGAAAGAACATCAAAACAAATTTCCTAGAGCAAAATACAAGATTAATAATGATAACTTTTAATTAATTGGAAAAAATGACAGAACCTCTAAGTAAATCCAAGAGAAAAAGAAAAAAGAAGAAAAGCACAGATACACAAAACATGAATTAAGTAGGAAATAACCATGGATACATAGGGAATTTCAAAGACTTTTAAGAAATAAATGCTTTTCTTAAATTTTTAGCAAATGAATTTGAAAATTTGGATGGAATCGAAAAATTTTCAGGACAACATAATTTATCAAAACTAACTTCAGAAGTAACAAAAAATCTAAATAGACATTACTGTGGACAAAAGAGAGTAAGAAAGCTTCCCCTTCACTAACAAATAAGTACAAAATCACCAAACACATACCTAGGGCATTTCTTAATAAAGTTAGGAACAAGATGAGCATTCTTATTATCAATAATATTATTTTATATTATTCTGAAGTTAGTTGTTAACAAATTATATAAGATAAGGAAATTAACATTATAATTGGAAATTTGGTCAATTTGTTATTTATTTGCAGATTATGATTGAGTAAATAGAAAATTCCAAAAGGATCAACTAAAAGCTGTTACGAATAAATGAGGAAATTTAGTAATGTGGCTGGATTAAAAAATAAAATACAAGTAACAGACTTCATAAGTAAAATGAATAATATAACTGTAGAAATGCACTTATTTACAATAACTGGAAAAACAGTAGAATATCTGAGATTAAAGTTTAAAATCTTTTTACTTTAGAAAATTTCAAACACAAAAAATACACATAAAATATAGAAACCTCATACAAACATCAACCAGGGTCAACAATGATAAAAAGAGAGTCAATCATGATTCACTTCCCTACTTACTCTAAGAATATCTTGAAGCAAACATGCGATGTGATATTATTTAATTTTTAACTATTTCAGGAATTATCTTTAAAAGGTAAGAACATAGAGTCTGTGGAACATAAGATTTAACATCGGAGTGGGAAGAGAATTCCTAGGATAAGAGCCTGACAACATGCTTAAGAGGAGAACTATCTAGACTGGGAGGGAAAAAGGAGCTGGTTCAAATTCAACACTTGAAAAACAATGACATTTATTTGACAGTTTAGTTTAAATTGTATATATAATATTCTCAAAATGCTTAAATATATATATATATATGTATATATACACTAGTAGGTACACACACAAGGAGGAACCCCCCCAAAAAACCCAGAGTTTATTTATAAAAATTGTGTATTTTTTCTTCCATGTTTAAACTTCAGTCACCTTCAAATTATTCTCCATTTGATGCAAGACACTCATCATGACATTTTTCTACTGCACGAAACAGTTCTTGGACTGTCAATTTTGATGCCTTTTAGCACTTCTGCCATTTCTTGTCTCACTTCTTCCACATCAGCAGAACGTTTCCCTATGACTCTTTTCATCTGGGGACACAAAAAAGTCTGTCTCTTGGGGTGAGACTGAGTGAACAGCCAAGTGGGGCATAAGGGTCAGGCTGTTTTTTGGCCAAAAACTGCTGAATGCTCTGTGAGGTGTGGTGTGGGCAGGTGCGCTTGTAAATCACCCATCATGAAATGGGCAAATATGTTGAAAGAGTCTTCCAGAAAAATTCTCTGAAGTCTAACACAGCCTCTCACAACGACGCCAACTGGTGCACTGATACAGATGGGTTCCTAGAACACTCACCTAGTGGGGGAAGCCTGTTATTATAAGGGACCTGCCCTCCAGAAGATAATTTCAGTTTTAGGGATGTTCATATATATATATATTTTTTTCAGAATATATAGGCAATTGTTATAGTAGAATACTTGTAACCTGTAAATTTAGCTTCATAGTTATAATAATATAAATGTTGACTTTTGCTTTAAAATCATGGTATTAAAAGATGAGTGAAGTGTGTGGTTAAAGGATGAAAACCTAATTCTCAACAATTATAATGAGATATTGATATTTAATATTAAAATTTGAAATGTCAAGAAATGGTAGTATGGACATAAACATTATTTACATAGAAGTAAACAAAAGAGAAACAACTAAAAATATGAAAATAGTTGCCTTTGGTAATTGGGACCATATATGGGGAAAGGCATGACCCTCTCAATTCTTCATTATAATAAGCCTTTTAATAATATTAATAATATTTTTCTTTTTGCTTTTTTACTGTTGTTTAAGAATTCTCGTCTCCATTTTCCTTCCCACACTCCCCCCAGCCCAACGATCCCCACCTTCCACCCTCAGTCCTTACCCCTCTTTGGCGTTGTCCATGTGTCCTTCATACATGTTCCTGAAAACCCTTCCCCCTTCCCCATTATTCCCTCCCAACTCCTTTCTGGTGACTGTCACATTGTTCTTAACTTCCATGTCTCTGGTTATATTTTGCCTGTTTGTTGGTTTTGTCGATTAGGTTACACTTATAGGTGAGATCATATGGTATTTGTCTTACACCATCTGGCTCATTTCACTTAGCAGCATGCTATCCAGGTCCATCCACACTGTTGCAAAGGGTAGGAGCTCCTTCTTTCATTCTGCTGCATAGTATCCCACCATTTAAATGTACCATAGGTTTTTTTTTTTTTTTTTT
>PVKM010050739.1:0-10647 GCA_004027735.1 Carollia perspicillata
GGAAATGCTATTGCAACTCCTCCTGGACTACCCCTCCCTCCAGCCCTGAGCCGGGTTGTGGCTTGGACAGGCCTACTTCTAGAGGCTACCTTTGCTGTTGTGGCAACAATACCAGAAGCAAAAGGGCTGCTGTTAAGTCCGTACAAGTTTGTGGAATCTCAGATATGCATTTGATCTGAGCTCAACAAGACTGAAGTTTTTGCAAGCTACAGAAATTAAATGAAGAGAAGAATAATGGAGAATTATATTCAGCTGAAGTGCTGGAACTCTTCTGATATGACCACAGGGGTTCTATGAAGCTCTTTTAAAAGTGAATTCTTACCCTGGCTGGTGTAGCTCAGTGGACTGAGCGTGGGCTATGAACCAAAGGGTCGCCAGTTCAATTCCCAGTCAGGGCACATGCCTGGGTTGCAGGCCAGGTCCCCAGTGGGGGACCCATGAGAGGCAACCACACATTCATGTTTCTCTCCCTCTGTTTCTCCTTCCCTTCCCCTCTCTAAAATAAAAAAAAAAAAATTAAAGAAATAAAATAAAATAAAAGTGAATTCTTCCTATTCACTCGAGCAAGAGGAATATTTTGTTTGTCACTGTCTCTCAGTGACAAGAGAAAAGGGTCAGAAGTGCCTAGACCATCACTTATCGATGCCCTTAGGTTGGACTGCAGGCTCCATGTTGGTGGGGACAGGTTCTGAAAGTTTTTAAAGATATGTAACTGAGCTAATTTTAAGTAAACTTATTTGTGATGCTTTAAAAAAATAGATTGTGAAACCAGAGTTTCTGATATAGTAGGTCTAGGGTGAGGTCCAAGAATTTAATTTATAACAAGTTCCCAGGTGATGCTGATGATGCTGGTCTGGGGGCCACACTTTGAAAACGAAAAGTCTAAACCAGTGACAGCAATTACATTTTCCTTGCCAGTGACTGGCTTAGAAAAGGGTATACAATACAGTTCTTCTGACCAATAAAATCCAAGAGGAAATCAGCAGGGGCTTCTGGGAAAGTGCTTATGGAAAGGGAAAGGTCGGGGGCTAGGCTTTCATCTCCTGTTTCTGTGTATCTCAAGACCATGAGGGGCACCCCTGAGGATAGAGCCATCTGCTATAAATGGCAGAAAGAGCAGCCAGGTGAAAAGAAACTGGTTCACTATTACAGAACTAAACCATTGAATAAACTAGCCATAGAGCCACCTTCTGTAAAACAGTAATTGCCATTACTGTCCAAGCCCCTTCCAGCCTAGTTCTCAGTGAGTCGAAGCCAAGCACAGCCTACGAAGTATCCCTACTCTGCACAGCCTCATTCTAGCTAGGCTCCGACTCCACCCCTCCCCATGAGGGTCGGGGGCAGGCACATGGGCCCCACTTCCCACTTCCCACCATCCTACAGCAGACAGGGTGGATCTGGAGTAGAAGAAAGCATCATTTTGAGAGACATAAAATTCCAGGTCGAAACCTTAATTTCACCACCCAGTAACCGCGTGCACAGAACACCGTTCACCCATCTTCCGGGATGTGACTCACACCTGTGCGGCTGACTGGGGCAGCCCTGTCTGTAGATGTGGGCCAGATCATTTCATCTCTGGACCACCATTAACCATTAGGGCTAGCACGTCATGAACACCCACCAGGTCAGACGTTGTACTAAATCCTTTACCTACAGGATCTCATTTAATCCTCACAACAACCTTAGGAGGTAGGACCATCTATTTCCCCTACCTTACGGCTCAAGAAACTGAGGCCCTGAAAGTCAAGTGGCTTGTCCAAGGTCATATACCTTGTAAGTAAGTGCAGAGACAGGATTCCAACTCAGATCCAGCTGGCTCAAGAGCCCACATATTTGAGTTCTACACATCAGGGGCCCCCAAAACATTATTATGTCTCGGTATTGGATACACAATCTCATTCCTCACCCATCAGTCAGCCTAGAAAAGGAGGGAGAATGTTGACTTCACTTGCAAAACCTGACCAGCTCTGGCCAGTCAGCCAGAGTGGAGCTGACATGAGCATTAAGGGAAATACTGCAAGATAACTCAGGACATGGGCAAGGAGATGGCGCCCCTTGAGACATGTGGTGGCAGCATGACTGCACGAGTCCAGGCCGGCCCAGCGTCTCATCAGGTTGGGCTCCGGGGCCACAGCCTGGTCATACCTGCCAATCTCCACGCCTGGCTGAGCATCCCCCGCCACCCCTCCAGCTTCCAGGTGTCTCATCAGCCTGCCGATTCCGCCCTGGAGGACTGGGCTGTCTGCCCTGCCCCTCTGGAGGGCCGGCAGAGGCAGTGGAATGGGCAGCAATTCTGGAGCCGTCACAACTCCTGGCTGAAACCAAACATGACAGATTTACCATTGGGCAGGCTGTTCCATTTATTATTTAACGCTCGCAATAAATATTTGCATGACCCCGTGCTGGAGGGAATGCTCTGTGATAACTCACTGCATTTCCCTGCCAAACACCACTGCAATCAGATTCCAAAGCTGCGGCAGCAATATTTTCTGCTGTTCTAAGGAGCCAGGTGATATTCCTCTGGTTGAAATCATTTTCTCGCCTGTCTCCAAAGAGGGGAAAGGGCACAGGGAGACCGTAGTTCCAAGGGACTGGACGAGGAGGGAGATGAAGACGATGGTTAACATGCACTTAACATGCTGCACACCACGCTCTGGACTAAGCGCTTCACACTCATTCACTCCACACGGATCTCTTGAGGGTGGGGCTGCCAGACTTAGCAAATAAAATACAGGACACTCAGTTAAAAGTGAAATTCAGATACACAAAGAATAATTTTTAGTACCAGTGTGTTCCACACAGTACTAGAAAATTAGTCGATGTTTGTCTAAAATTCAAACTTACCTGGGCCCCCCCCGTTTTTCCCTGATAATCCTGATCGATGTTATGCCTGACTTCGACTGAATAGCAAAAGGGGTTCACTTTCAAATGGGGCTCAGGGAAGGGCCTTGAGGAAAGTGACACTTGAGCAGAGATGTCAAAAAATAGAGACATCATGACAAAAGGGGAATAGAGTTCCAGGCAGAGAGAAGAGCCCGAGCAAAGGCCCTGGGGCTGGGAAGAAAAGTAGGGCATTTGAGGAATAGAGGGAAGGCCCGGGAGGGGAACGGATGGGAGGAGACCATGGGGTCTGTGGTCGCGACAAAGCATTTGGATGTTATACTAAGTAAAAAGAAAACCACTGAAGGGCTTTTCAGATGGAAGTGGTCAGATTGGGGTCCGACTCCTGCTGCCTGGATTTCTGAATCCAGCTGAGACACAGAGGACCTGACATTGGCAGGAAAGGAAAAGAGGGGGAACAAGGAAAGAAGAAATTGCTTTGGAAGAGAGCAGATCGGGTCTCACAGGAGCCATTCACACAGTAGCAAACCAGTCGCCCTCAACAGAAACCTCCACGTTTCCCGAGTTGTTCCCCCAGCCAGGCAGCCGGAGGGAGGAAGACGTCGGCGGTGACAATGCTATCAATTTCCATTTTGCTTTTGCCAAATACAGAAAAGGACATTTCAAAGTCTTTTAAAAATATCTTCCAAACAACTCAAGGGTGGGGGGAAAAAAGAGAGAAACGTTATAGTCAGGCTGCTGGAGAATCATGATAATGACAATAAGGAGTGCAAATAAAAATAACTGTATCGTGAAGCAGGCACGGCAGATTATGGTGTTCTCATTTCATAGAGAAGGAAACTAAGACTCAAAGAAGCAGGGTCCAACCATGAGGAAAGGGCCAGGCAGGGTTAAAGGTAAGTTTCTCTGGCCCCAAAGCTCAGACTCCCCAAAGCCTTCTGGGACTTCCTATGGAGTTGCAACCCCCCCAAAAAAAAAATTCAGATGCTGAAGCCCTAATTTCAGTGTGACTGTATCTGGAGAAAGGGTGTTTAGGAGATCATTAAGGTTAAATGAGGTCATAAAGTGGGGCCCTAACCGCATAGGACTGCAGCCTTATAAGAAGAAGAGATACCCTCTTCCCTCCCTCTGTCCCTCTCTCCTAATCATGTGAGGACACGGAGAAGGCAGCCAGGAAGACAGCCCTTCCTATAACCTGGCGGTGCTGGCACCTTGATCTCAGACTCCCAGCCTCCAGAGGGGTGAGCAATCAGTGTCTGCTGCCTGTGCTGTTTCGTTATGGCAGCCAGGCAGACGAAGAGAACTGATGTGAACCCGACCACAGCCCGCCTCTCAGCTAGCCTACCCTGTCAGCCCAGCTATGCAAAGCAAGACCCCTACCCCACCTCCTCTTCAGCCTTCCTTCTTACCTGACACCTGCAGGGGCCTCCCACGTGGCAAGCCCTTCCCTCCTGCCCTTCTTCCCCACAGGACTCACATGCCTCAGTAAATGTCAAGCATAAGTCCTGGCAGTACAAGGACTCCTCTGGAGAGGAGCACAGTGGCAGAGTGGACGGAGCCCAGCTTTGGTATTAAAAAACCTGAGTTCCAATCCCAGTCACGAACCAATTGGGTGGTCTTGAGCAAAGACCCGAACTTCAGTTCCCCCTGCTGAGGAATGAGGATAATACCATCCCCCTCACTAGGATCACTGTGGAGTTAAATAAGTGGCTAGAAATTTTTTAAAAAAGTCAACACAGTGCCTGACACATAGCCAGCGCCTAGTAAGTAGTAACTGTTAGTAGCAATTACAACAATAACATTTGAATTCTGGGATTTCTTCTACAAATTTTTATTGAACACATATTATGTGTTAGACACTTGGATACAACAGAATACAAGACACACATGATTCCACCTTCATGAAACTTGAAATGGAGGAAACAGACTTACCGTATAATGAAAGAAAAACATTTGTAAAAGATCAAGTATAAAAAGTACTAAAAGGGACTTCCAGCCAAGATGAAGGCATAGGTAGACACACTGTGCCTTCTTGCACAACCAAAATAAGAACAATAATTCAGAAACAAAATAACAACCAAAACTGACAGAAAATTGAACTGTAAGGAAGTCGGACAACCAAGGAGATAAAATAGACACATCCATCCAGACCTGTAAGCGGGGCGGAGTCGGGCGGCCAAGCAGAGACAGGTCAAGGCACAAAAAGCAGAAGCACCGGGTGCGAAAAGCACCTCTGGGGTGCAGGCGGCAGCTGGCGACTGTGAAGCGGGGCACGGCGCACAGGGCGGCCGACCTGGCAGTCCCACCTTAGAGCGCAGATAACTGGGGAGCGAGACAGACTGCACAACCCAGGGCCCCAGCACCGGGAAATAAAACCTAAAATCACTGATTGAAAACACCTGTGGGCATTTAGGCGCAGGGAGTGACTCCCAGCCTCACAGGAGAGTTCATTGGAGAGACCCACAAGGTCCTAGAATATACACAAGCCCACCCACCGGGAATCAGCACCAGAAGGGCCCAGTTTGCTTTGGGGAACAGACGGAGGGGTATGGGATCCAACAGAAAGAGAAAGGAGAGCCATTGATCCCTCTTGGACCCCAACCACACATATAGCGTCACAACCCCGTGACTGGGTAGCCCCGCCCTGGTGAACACCTAAGGCTCCACCCCTCATACATAACAGGTGCAATGAGACAAAAAAATGGCCCAAACAAAATAGATCAAAGCTCCAGACTAATACAACTAAGCAACCAAGAGACAGCCAACCTATCAGGTGCACAGTTCAAAGCACTGGTGATCAGGATGCTCACAGAATTGGTTGATTTCGGTTGCAAATTAGATGAAAAAATGAAGGTGAAGCTAAGTGAAATGAAGGAAAATGCACAGGGAACCAATAGTGATGGGAAGAAAACTGGGACTCAAATCAATGGAGTGGACCAGAAGGAAGAAAGAAACAACCAAACACAAAGGAATGAAGAAACAAAAATTCGAAAAATTGAGGAGAGGCTTAGGAACCTCCAGGATGTCTTTAAACATTCCAACATCTGAATTATAGGGGTACCAGAAGGGGAAGAGGAAGAGCAACAAGTGGAAAATTCATTTGAACAAATAATAAAGGAGAACTTCCCCAATCTGGCAAAGGAAATAGACTTCCAGGAAGTCCTGGAAGCTCAGAGAGACCAAAAGAAGTTGGACCCAAAGAGGAACACACCAAGGCACATCATAATTACATTAGCCAAGATTAAAATGAAGGAGAGCATCTTAGAAGCAGCAAGAGATAAGGAGACAGTTACCTACAAAGGAGCTCCCATCAGACTGTCAGCTGATTTCTCAAGAGACCCTGCAGGCAAGAAGGGGCTGGAAAGAAGTATTCCAAGTCATGAAAGGCAAGGATCTACATCCAAGAATGCTCTATCCAGAAAAGCTTTCATTTAGAATGGAAGGGCAGATAAAGCGCTTCTCAGATAAGGTCAAGTTCAAAGGGTTCATCATCACCAAGCCCTTATTATATGAAATGTTGAAGGGACTTATCTAAGAAAAAGAAGAAAAAAAGGATGTATAGTAAAATGACAGCAAACTCACAATTATTAACAACCACACCTAAAACAAAAACAAAAACCAACTAAGCAAACAACTAGAACAGGAACAGAACCACAGAAATGAAGATCACATGGAGGGTTATCAACAGGGGAGTGGGAGGAGGAGAGAGGGGGGAAAATGTACAGAGAATAAGTAGCATAGATGGTAGGTAGGAAATAGACAGGGCGAGGGCAAGAATAGTATGGGAAATGTAGAAGCTAAAGAACTTATAAGTGTGACACATGGACGTGAACTAAAGGGGAGGGATGTGGGTGGGAGAGGGTGTGCAGGGTGGAGGGGAGTGAAGGGGGGAAAGGGACAACTGTAATGGCATAATCAATAAAATATAATTTTTTTAAAAAGTACTAAAAGGGTTGAAGAATACTACAAAGGAAGAAGGAAGGTTCTGTAGGAGAATCATCGACTTCAGCGTCAGAGAAGGCCTCAAAGGACACTTCAGTTGAGACCAGGGGTGTGAAGGAGCCAGCCAAGCAAAGACCGGAAGGCGTAAGCCTTCCCAGTGCAGACAGCAGCCTGGGTAAAGGGAAGGAGGCGGGAGAGAACTGCGCTGGTACTGGGGGTTAAGGAAGGCCCCTGGAGGAAGTAAGGAAGGGAGATGCAGTCAGAGAAGTCAGCCAGGATCAGAGCATGCAGGGTTTGATCATTTCTAGGTTATTCTGAAATTAAAAAGTAGCAGGTGTTCAAGCAAAAAACAGAGCACATTAGCTGATACAGAAAAAAGCTCAAAAATGTTGAGCTCCCTTCCCAACCCTGATACAACCAAAATAAATAAAAATGGCCCCTCTGTTGTGAATGTTGGGGTTTGGCTTTAAACCATGGACTGGTAGGGTGAGGTGAGGTGAGAGAGGGAATGTGAGGGAACATGTTCAAAATCAAACAAGACAGAAATGCCTGGCTGGGAATTTTCTCTGTAGCTCTCTGCAGGAATGGCCATCAGTGGAACTGCAGGAGATGGAACAGCAGTCAGCAGAGCCTGGGATTCTTTCTGCAACCAAGGCCCAGGTGCCAAGCAGGAAGTGAACCTCCCCCCACCCCACTTCCACCCATGCGGCCTGTCTGAGGACAGAGTCTGCCAACCTCTTCCTGACACCAGACTGGTCCATCACAGCCACTCTAGGGCCAGCAAAGCAAAATATACTGCTATGGGGAAAAAGGCTTAAAAAAAAAGTCTGGCAAGTGGTGAGGACAGAGCCGCAATCTAAGTCTATGGCAATTCATCCAGAATGGAGCTGGGCATGGTGACTGGGTCCTTCTTGGACTTTTAAAACCCATTCCATTGTATTTATGCCATCACCACCCACATAGAGCTCACATTAGGCTTCAAGAAATACATACGGCAACATTACCAAATATAAGTTAAAAGCTGGGACTAGAGGAAAATAATTTGGAATAAGAAGACAGGAATAGAGCAGGACGGGAGGTAGAATAAAGATAACTAGGCCAGAAGGTCAGTTACCAAACTGGTTCTAAAACTGTGGCTCTGAGTTCCCTGTTGGCCAAGGCAAAAAGGACAGGAGAAGCTGTAGTCATGGTCTACAAGGAGACAGACGCTCAGCTCTCTAGAACCAGCACTGCCCTGCCATGTGACCTCAGGTAAGTGATTTAACCACTACTTGGACTCAGTTTCCTCATCTCCAAAAAGGGATGAGAAACTACTGAATCTTTATGACTCCATCTTTATTAATTTTTTAAAAAATACCCACTATAATAAAAACCAAGAATGGCTCATCTTTCAGCTCAGACTCCAAAACAAGAATCCCAAGCCCAAATGTCTTTAGGGGCCAATCAGTAACAAAAAACGAGAGAAGCAGCCTGGGCACGATGCAATGGGGTGTGGCAGGGACTTGGGGGCCTGGGGGGACTGGGGAGCCAGTGCTCTGTCCAACGGGGAAGCTGCTTCTCCTCACTGCTGATGGCTACCTGCAGGAATGTGGTCCCCTGCTCTGATTTCTAAAGGGAGTTCAAAGTCAGAGTTTTTCATGTAAACACTTGTAACTTTTAAATGTCTGCTTTTAATTCCAATTTACTTAAAACAATGTACAAGTCAGATATAGCCCCATCTGAAGGCCACTTTCCAGAAAGAAACAGCAAATCCCTTTAATGGCTTATGCATGGATTCTTCTATCTTTGGGTTAAATTGCAACCCCCAGACCCTGCCCTCCCCCAGCTAAGCATCTCAAAGAGTGTATCTGATCAGAGGTATGATTCTTTCTGAATCCCAACCCACACACTGTTGAGTCCCTACTGTATTTTAGAGACAGCGAAGGATACATCAGTGTGATAAAGAAGTCTTCACCAAGTAGCCAGATTGGCCTGGCTGTCTACGCCAGCAGAATGCTGGATTGCTCCCAGAAAGTTCTCAAAGTTAGGTGACATGTGCACAGAAATCAGCCCTTTCTAGATCTCCCTCAAGGCATATTGCTGGATTTATTTCTACTAGGAACCAGAAAACAACCATTCCTCTCCATCATTTTTCCTCTGTCCAGCCCCTGGATAAGCTTCGTAGAACCCTGCCAGTTCAGTACAGCAAGCATTTGCCAAATGTCCACTGGATACAGGCACTGTGCTAAGAGTTGGAGTTATCAAGATGATATGCAGTGCCCTGGCCTGGTTGCTCAGTTGGTTAGAGCACTATGCCGATATACCAAGGTTGCAAGTTCAACCCCCAGTCAGGGCACATACGAGGGGGGAACCAAAAAAAGGAATTTATAAAAAATTGTGAGTTTATTCTTACATGTTTAAACTTCAGTCACCTTCAAAGTGCTCTCCATTTGATGCAATGCAGCTACCAAGATGTTTTTTCCACTGCTCAAAACAGTTTTTGAATTATTGGTTTTGATGCCTTTTAATGCTTCTGCCATTTTTCGTTTCACCTCTTCCACAGCAGGAAACCATTTCCCCTTTGAGGACTTTTTTCATCCAGGGAAACAAACAAACAAAAAGTTGCTTGAGGTGAGACGAGGTGAATAGGAAGGGTGGGGCATAGGGGTTGTGCCATTTTTTGGTCAAAAACTGATGAACACTAAGCGCAGTGTGGGCAGGTTCACTCATAAATCACCCATCATGAAATGGGCAAATGCATTAAAACAGTCTTCAAAAAAAATTCACTGAAGCCAAATGCAGCCTCTCACAACACCACCAGCTAGTACACTGATTCAGATGGGTTCCTAAAACACTCACCTAGTGGGGGAAGCCTGTACTACAAGGGGCCTGCCCTCCAGAAGATAATTCCAGATTTTTTTTGAGTCCCTCCTCATACAAGAATGCATAAATAAGTGGAACAACAAATCATTGTTTCTCTCTCTCTGCTACCCTCTCTCCTGCTATCCCTCCCTCCCTCTTCAAAATCAATAAATAAGAAATAAAATGTTTAAAGATCTTAAAAAATAATCTTCAGTGTCTAGTACATTGTAGGGGCTCAAAAAATAAAACCATTGCTAGTTTCAGAAACCACCTGGAAAATAAAACTTGGTTTTCTTTTTTTTTAATTTTTCAATTACAGCTCGCATTTAATATATTAGTTTCAGGTCTACAGCATAGTTTCAGATGTACATTTATATAATTATGAAATGATCTCCCCAGTGAGTCTAATACCTACCTGACATCATACAGGTTTACTGTCAATTAAAAAAGAAAAAAAAACAGTCTGGATTGTCTTACCTTCTCTTTTCCACCATCTTTTCAACAAAACCTCACTACATGAAACGAAACACTCCTGAAGAATGAGGATCCCTCAGCCCCAAGCTGAGCCCTTCACATCCACCAGCTGTGGACTGCACAGCTGTCCACTGCTCTCCTCCAGAAACACACAGTACCGGTCCTGGAGCCTCGATTTGTGCCGCTGCCACTCCTGTCAGTCTCTGTGTGTACAGCACACGGCCCTCCCGGCCCAGCCCTGCCTCTGGATTCAGGTGGTGCCGACTACAGTTTGCCAGTCCATGCTCTTCCCTAGTTCGGAGTATGTGCTCAGGGTCTGCAGACCTGGAATTTCCTTTCCCCTTTAAGCACCAAATTGTCCCAAATGTTCAATACAGTTGGCACCTGTCTCTTGCCTGCTTACTTTGGAGGGGGTATTAACCAGGTCTCCTTCCATTGCAAAGCAGCAGAACAGCAGCTGGAACCAGTTAAGCAAACAGTGAATTCACTGTTCCACCAATATGAAGAGTGCAAGGGGAGCACCGGGTTCAGACCCAGAAGGATTTCGAA
>PVKM010050740.1:0-10639 GCA_004027735.1 Carollia perspicillata
CTTGGAAGTGGACCCAGGGACGAGGCCAACCACTCCGCCAATTCCTTGACTCAGGGCCACTGGGCAAGGAATCCTGGAGCCCTATTTCCCAGATCATGGTCATGAGGTGAGGCAGTAGGTGTCAAGTGGGCAGATGTCCTTGGTCCTGCAGAGCTCTCACCTCCCATGGGAGGAGTGGCCGGAGCAGGCTGTTCTGATGCGTGAGGACCAGGGCAGGGCTATCTTTCAGGAGCTCGGCTTCTCCACCCTGTAGCCTCCTCACTCCCCACACGAAAGTGCCTGTCGGGTTTTAGACCAAGACTTTTGTGTATGCAGCCCCCATCTATAGGATAGCAGGAGGTAGATGGTTCATCTCCTCTCACCGTATTTTCTAGTTTTGGTATTTCCAAAGTTCTGGGCACAGCAAGCTGTCAGTTAAGTCTTGGCAATTGATTAATAGACCTGATTTTGTGACATGAAAGCGGAGTGCATTAATTAAGTTAAGAATTGAAAAGGCCCATGTTTTTCCCTTAATAGCTGGTCGAAGTGGCAGGCAGAACCCACGCAGTGTCAGCTGCTTTCCCAGCAGACACAGAAGCGTCAGAAGGTGACAATGACAGAGACGCGGTTCTGGAACAAGAGCAGACATCGGGTCAGTGGGGTGAAATTCCACAGGAACAGGAGGTCTCTCCTAGCAGCAGGGTCTCAGCACAGTGACCGGGCCAGTGTCAAAGGTGCTGTCATTGTTTGAATGAAGTGTCAGCACTACGATGACCCAGAGGCTGGATCTTGGGGGCAGTTGGAGCCCAGCTGTCCTTCCCACCAGCGGGTCCCCTGCACAGCAATCACCTTGGATTATATTTAGGAAGGTAGTGTTTCCTTACCTCTGAGAAGCTTAGTATCTAACGTGGCCTGTCCCCTAAGCTAACAACACAAAACAAAGAGAACACAGTGCAACCATGCAGCCCTGCTGGGTTTTCAAATTACATTTTTGGGGGTGACACTGGTTAATAAAATCATATCCGTTTCAAGAGTACACTCTGTGATACGTCCTCTATATACTGCATCGCTTGTTCTGTTCACCACCCAGTCAAACCATCCTCCATCACCATGTGTTTGGCCCCCTTTGCCCTGTATTAACCCCTGTACCCTCCCTCCCTCCGGTGACCGCCGTACTATTGTCAGTGTCTATGAGTTTTCACTTTTTAAGATGTGGGTTTCAACAAAGAACCTGCCCTGTCCACCAGTAGGAGAACCCAGTGTATGGACGATGCCACTAACCCAGGTGAGCAGAGGTTGGAGGAGAGTTGAAGGCAGTGGGGACTATGACTTGGAAAATGCCACAGAAGCCTGGGTGACCGAAAGCTGGAAGACACATCTTCAGTGTAGAGAGCATGTCACTGGGGTGAAATCGCAATAACCCCACTGGGCGAGACTAGAGGGCTAATCATGGGTGTGGAACAACCTAATGATGTTTCATAGACTTAAGTTTCTAGATTGAAATGCCAGCTTCACTCCTTACCATTTGTACCACCTTGGGTGAGTTTGACAACTGTTTTCAATCTCAGGATTTCTGTCTTTGAAAATGTGCATGTTGAGGTTGGCTGGGGTGTGGGGGATTGGAGGGAGGTAAATGCCAATGACTGCAACAGAACAACAATAAAATAATTTAAAAAAATAAAAAAATGTGCATGTCCGCCCTGGCTGGTGTAGCTCGTGGATTGAGCACGGGCCTGCGAACCAAAGGATCACGGTTCAATTCCCAGTCAGGGCACATGCCTGGGTTGCAGGTCAGTTCCCAGCAGGGGATGCATGAGAGGCAACCACACATTGATATTTTTCTCCCTCTCTCCTTCCCTTCCCCTCTAAAGAAAAATAAAATCTTTAAAAAAAATGTGCATGTTCATCAGTGTTAGTATCTAAATGGCACAGAAAATAAAAAAAAGAATAAGCCATCGCGGCACTGAAGTTTAGGACAGTTTAGGGAGAACTTGCACATACAGCATCTCATGCGGGAAGCCATCACAACAGGCCCGGTTCGTCTCCGGTAGAGTCACCAGTTCAGGGCATGAAATCAGCTGGGTGGAAATGGGCGGCACCGGTTAAGACGCAGATAGTCACCAGCTTGCGAAGGCTGGAGAGACCTCCTCGTCACACACATTCGAGGCGCTGTCTCTTCTCCGGCTATTCCGTCATCCCAGCATCTACGGACCAAGTCAGGTTCACGCACGTAGAATCCAAGAGTCATGAAAGTTTCAAACAGCTTGGGACAGCATTGGCTCCCGATTTCCTCTCTGACTTTTCTAGTCTCTTCTCCCTGTGCTTGTGGTTCTGCTGCCTTGGTGGCAGGATAGGGTTTAGATAAATGTGAATAGTTCCTCCTAACACCCTGAGAGCTTCAGCGTACCAATCCGATCCAAATGCCTTCTGTTGAAGACCCGAGGGAGGCACGCTGAGGAGCTGGGCCGCCAGCACCAGGCTCTTGCAGCCTCCGTGGTGGGTGGAGGTGTCTCTCTGCATCTGCTCCCTAAAGCGGAGCATCTTCAGAATGTTAACTCTTTCGTCTCCATCTCTCTGCCACAGGAAGTCCGCAGCTGCTCAACCCTTGCTGTCTGATGCCTCTGAACTCCAGGACAGACACTTAGGATGTGAGCCTGGCAGGTTGTCCTCCAGCCTGAGCTCCTCCATGAGTAAGGCTCCTTTCCCTCTCTGGGAACATCGGGAAATGGTCCCTCCCTATCTTTTGTGACATGAGAACGTCACTTGGCCTCTCTAAACCTCAGTTTCTCCATTCGTCCACTGGTAACAGTATTTAAATCATATGACTTCTAGGGGGATTACATGGAGTGACCCTGGGCTTGCAAGTCACATAACCAGTGCCCGGCATGTTGAGAGAAGCCACCACTGTCCCCATGCCCTCTGCTCTCCATACTGCATTTTTTAATGTCCCTTGTTTATGAATTGTGGTAAAGTCCCATAAAATGCAACACACACATGTCGAGGCTGGTGAGGCTTGACAAGTGTATGTAAGTGTATAGAACCACTGTGTAGAAAAGGTAGCATTCTATCACCCCCAGAAACTTCCCTGTACCCCTTTCTGGTAAGTGTCCCCACTCCCAGTGGGCACCATCTCTGACTCTATCGGTGCCAATCACTTTTGCCTGCCTTAGATGTTACGTCGATAAGATTATACAACATCTACTCCTTTGCATCCGCCTCCTTTCACTCACTGCAATGGTTTTGAGATTCATCCTCCATCATGTTGCATAAAGTAGTAGATTAATAGGTTTTTGATTGACATATTCACGCTATGGTATGTCTAGCTGTTTTCCTGTTGACAGACACTTGGGTTATTCTCAATCTGGGGCTGTTATGAATAAAGCTGCTACCGTTCTTCTACAAGCTGTTTTGTGGATTTATGTTTTCACTTATTTTGGGTAAATAACTAAGCAGGGATTTCAGGGTCATAGGGTGGATGTGTGTTCGACTTGGTATTTGCTAAACAGGTCTCGGAGGTGGTCGCACTATTTTACACTCACACGAAGAATAGGAGAATTCACTTTCTTCACACTTTGCCAGCAGCCGGGATTACCATTTTTCTGTTTTAGCCACTCTAGCAAATGCAAAGTAAGAAGAGCTTGTTACAGTTGACCTTGGGTGTCCTGGCCACTAACGTTTCGGGCACCTCTTCTTGGGCTTATCGGCCACTGATGCAGCTTCTTTGCGTGGGGCCTTTTTCAGACTTTGTCTATTTTTTTGCATGGGGCTGTTGGTTCTTTTACTTTTTCATTTGGAAGAATTTAAACATATATATTGAATAAAAGTGTTTTGTTAACTATGTATTATGAATAATTCTGGAGCTTGTAAATTTTTTTTATGGTCTTAATGTCTTTTTAAGAGAAAAAATTAATTTTGACATAATTCGATTTAGATACTTTTCTGTTATGAGTAGGGCTTCTTATTTTACAGGAAGTCTCTGCCTACACCAAGTGTACAAACATATCCCTCTAGGCTTCCTTACAACGGTTTTATTATACAAGTTTTATGGCTACGATCCATCTTGAATTTTTTATTTGGAGGAAGATAGGGCACACGGTTTAATTTTTTCCCAGCTGGACGTCCAGTCATTCCAACACCGTTTGTTTAAGACTCTTTTTCCTTTGAATAAACTTGGCAACTTTGGCAGCAGGCAATATTAACACATTTGTAGCCTATTTCTTCGTATGGATCATGCATGTGGTATCAATTCCCAGAACTCTCTGCCTGCCCTAGATCTTAAGATATGTTCTCTTTTTTACCCTAAAATTCTTATAGTTTTGCATTTTATATTTAAGTCATAATTTATTTTGCTAGTTTTTGTAAAAATCTGTGATATATGTCAAAGTTTTGTTTTTTTGTCTGTTTACCTGTAAACATACAATTACTCCACCAACATTCCGCCATTGAGTTGCTTTGAGTTGAGTCCACCCACTGAGTTTGTTTCAGTTACTGTATTTTTTTTAGTTCTCAAATTTCCATTTGGTTCTTCATACCTTCTGTTTCTTTGCTGCAACTTTCAATTTTTCATTTGTCTGTCATCATACTTTTTAAATATTTTATTTATTTATTTTTAGAAAGAGGGGAAGAAGAGAAAGAGTGGGAGAGAAACATCAATGTGTGGTTGCCTCTCATGTGCCCCCAATGGGGACCTGGCCTGCAACCCAGGCATGTGCCCTGACTGGGAATCGAACCGGCGACCCTTTGCTTCACAGGCCCGTGCTCAATCCACTGAGCTACACCAGCCAGGGCTTGTCATCATATTTTTAATTGCTTGTTGAAGCATTGTTATGATGGGTGCTTTAAAATCTGTCAGAAAATTTTAACAACTCTGCCATCTAAGGATTGGGATTTATTGATTGTCTCTTTCATTCTGTTACAATCTTCCTCACTCTTAGTATGAGAAACACTTTGCAGTTGAAAGTTGGAACTTGTGCGCATTATAAGGCTCCTTCCCTCTTAGGGAAGGGGGTGATGTGCAGCTTCATCCCTTTGAGACTGGTGTCGAAATTCAGCTTTCCTCTCTTTCATTAATCCTTGGGGTGACGGTGTGGACAGGGAAGCTCCTTGTCACTGTTGGGTGGAGGTAAAAACCCAGGTTTCCCATGTGGCTGATGCCAGTCTAGAGGCAGCTTGCAGTGACTTATCACACCTGGGGATGGTGAAAGTCCAGACACCCTGCCCAGCTTTTGCTGGCATGTGTGGGGTGGGGCCACAGGGGTGTGTGTGTGTGTGTGTGTTGTGGGTGGAAGTTGTTGCAGTAGGGAGGTTATATTGAAAGGTTGTCTCTCTTTGGCTACAGACGCCAGGAATTGTGGAGGGCTTTTATTTTCTCCTTAAGCCGTCTGTACCTATTGATGTTTCTGTACTGTTGGCCTTTTTATCACCCAGATTGGGAGACTGGAGGCCAAATGAAAGCCCAGGGAATTCATCACTGTGTTGCTTCTCAGGGCCCCCGTCTGCTTTCTACTCCGCTCCTTTCAACGTTGGCCCGGGCTTGTCTGTACGTGGATCCAAGGTTTTCATCGTAATTATTGAAAGGAATATGGATAGTATGTCTATTCCATCTTCTTGGAAGCAGAGTCTCCCTTTTCTTTAACTGTCTTTCTTTTTCTGGTATATTCCCACAATGGTGCCCCATTGAAATGTAGTGGTTAATGGCATGCTGAAATGTTCAATCCACCCAAGAGATGTGAACACAACTCGAGCCTATCTTTACCCTTCGTGGTGGGAGCAGAGTGAGACTGGGTGGTCATAGACTTGCACTGGGGTCTTTAGAGCTGTTGAAGTCAAGTTGAGGTGGGAGAGAGGAGGAAGGAAAAGGAAATGCATCACTTCCGGTCCCTGAAAGACTCATGCTGACATCCCAGGGGCACTGCAGTGGCCCTAGCAGCCCCAAGTGGGACTGGGAAAGGCGGTCTCCACCAAGCCGGGTGGGAGCTCCTCCCTCACCTTTCCTGTCTCAGGTGTGACCCTTACTGGTGAATTACACGTACAGAAGACACTGTTGTTCTTTCTCCCCCTGGTAGACAAGTCACCTGGGGACCCGGGGCTCCATGGTTGGAGTCAGCCTTCCCCTCTCCTCTCTGATACCTATCCCGAGGGGCAAGCTCACCCCAGCCTTCAGCATCTGCTCAAGGGCTGGTTTTCTTAAAAAGCTTTTCTTGGCTTCCTTTGTGAAAAAAAAAGAAAAATCCTGACTTATTCTTCCGTAATTCCTTCTGTGCATATTGTCCATCCCACATAGTTAACACGTTATTATAGCCTTCCGTTTCATTCTCATCGAGTGGCATAGGCTGGAATTCCAGGTGACCAAGATTAAAATTCCAGTGGCACCATTCTCTAGCTGCGTCCCTTGGCCAGTTTGCCAGGTATAACAGGAAGATACCTGATGCAGGAAGGCTCTGGCTGGTGTATATAGTTACTTGACCCTTTAAATACTTATCCCACGGCGCTTCCAAAGTCTACTTGTGAAAAAGTGTACGGTAATAATGCTCAGAGGGAAAAACAGAATGTAAAATTGTACTTACCCATAGTTATAACATCTGAAAATGATATAACTGCACAGAAAAATTCTACTAAAGAACATGGAGAAATAGAAAATGGTAATCTAGCTACCTGTCTGTGTATCTATGTGGAAAATAAGGAAAAATTGAGCATGGTTCTAAATCCGTGGAACAGGCAGGAATCTATTCTCTCATAGTGGAGTTTCCCTGATGCCCAGGGCTCTCATATCCAGCTCCCCATGTTCCCACACCCCTTTCTGCAGGCTCCTGTGAACATAGCAGACATCCTGTATTATTACATCTTCTAGGCCCATCGAGAGCTCTCTGAGGGCAGGCCCCATCTCCTGCTGACACCTGGGACTGTGGGGTGCCCCCACAGAGCACAGGAAGTGCTTAAGAGTATTTGTTAGTCAATGATTTAACTCGTACTCACCTCACTCCTCCAGGTGGCCTCAGCCTTACATCTCAGGAGCTTCTTTTAAGAGTTCGTGAGTTAGCCCTGGCTGTTGTGGCTCAGAGGATTGAGTGCTGGCCTGTGAACCAAGTGATCACAAGTTCAATTCCCAGTCAGGGCACATGCCTGGGTTGCGGGCCAGGTCCACAGTAGGGGGCATGTGAGAGACAACCACACATTCATGTTTCTCTCCCTCTCTTTCTCTCTCCCTTCCCCTCTGTCTATAAATAAAGTCTTTTGAAAAAGAGTTTATAAATTAACTTGTGAAATACACATGAAAACCTAGTCACAATGACAGCTTTGTGACAATATGGCCAAGAGGGAAAAGTGTTGAATGACACTGGTAATTATTCTCATATATAATCTTTAAAATCTTTAAGCCTTTTTGCCTACAAAGCTCCTAAAAGACTTTTGAAAAACACTGTTTTAAAGATGAAAATCAAAAAATGTTCATTTTAAGTTTACGTAGTTGCAAAGTATGCTAGTTGAGAGTTAAAAAAAATTTTTTTTAATATTTTATGTAAATAATACATTTGTCACTGGATGTCAGGGGGTCAGGCAGGTGGGCTGGATGGGAACAAACCCAGGGGGGCAGTGAATGATATAAAAGACCCCCCTTTTTCTTTGGGGGTCCCCCCACTAGGTTCGCTTTGCCCATCGCCAGAGGAAAGACATCTCTCAATGCTAGACTCTGGTGAAAAGGAAAGGAATTATTATGTATTTAAAAGCTATACAGACTAAAGTTCCTTAGAACACCCACAAATGCACACGGTCCCTCCTCCCTCTGCCCAGTCTGGGGGACCGGATCTCAGGGAAGAAGTAGACGTCCCAGACGCCCGGCACCTTCCACTCGGCAAAAAGGGAGCACTTCCAAAGCCGTGTGCTCCCAACAAGATGCCCAGTGGCTGCCGCATGGTCCCTAAAAAGATGGCAAATGGCTGCCGAGCCTCCGTTTCAACCCCAGCGCCAATCTTCCTCTGCAGCCCCATGTCCGGTCCCTCCCACAATTGGCCACAGCTGCCAGCATTCCAGGCGGGTCTGGCTCTGTGGTGTGGAGCCGATCATCTCCAAGCTCTTCTGGACCCTGTTACAAATCCCTATTTGGGGCCCCCCTCTTGGCTGCACCCTGTTACAAGGTGAACATTCCATCCTTAGCCCTTTGGGGTAATCAGAGCATTTTCTGGGGGGTTGAGGTGTATCCAGGAATTGATCAAGGACTGGAAAGTCCAAAAGTTTAAGTTCTCGGGCTCCTTAAAACAAGAACTGAATCATCTCCTCATGCCTCAGCTTACTTGGTTTTACCAATTTAGCAGCTGACTACCGTGACTCCATTTTATTTCTTCACTCTGTTCCTCACTGGTAGTGTATCTCAACCCCAGATGCTTGTTAGGCAGGTCACTTTTAGAACAGACTTACTTAAATAGGAGCTGAAAAACTGGAAAACGGTTCCCAAGGCTTTCTCAGAAAGTCTTCAGGTGTCCCCAGTCACAGCTACCCATGGGGGAAACCCTCTGACCCTCTCCATATCCATTCCTCTCTTCCTTGTCACTGACAGAATCCCAGTTCCCTCTGGGCTAACTGTGCACAGCTGAAACGTTCCCCTGGCCAGACCACCTCGCATTACGGCCGGCCCTGTTCTCACTGATGAAATCCGATCAGAGTTGTTGGGGCGCAGGAGCTCTCTTTGGAGCAACTGTTTTTCTGATAAAATGGGACCGACTCAGCTGGCACCCCTCCTTGGTCTTTTACCTTTTCTCCTTTATCTTCACCACCTTAGGGGGTGTAGCAATCATTTTATAGCTGGCAGCCACGTGTTCACTATGCAGGAACGGATTCATCGGCGGAGGCTGGGTCTCCTCTGACCAGCTTGGGAGGCTGCGCCAGCCCCTGGCTGCCTACAACTGGGTTTTCACTGCGTGAGAAAAATAAGCCCCGCTGGTCCCAGCCCCTGTTCTCAAATCCAGTGTTCTATTTCTTGGCTCCAAGTCCTAACTGAAACAAAGGATTCTCCTCTTACCCACGCCTTAGGGAGGACACGACAGATTTCTGGCCTCCAAGATTTTGCTAAATGCTGTAGGGAATGCTAATGAACTGCTATAATATTGTACTTACACATTGTTATAGGCATTTGTTTTTCTAATCTAAACAAGATAAATGTATAATATAAATGTTTTGAATGCCTACCAAAATATTACAAGGTTTTCGTCAGCATCACTTCTTTGTAATTTTCGTTCCTGGAAATAGGAGGCAGTCACTCAATAGTTCTCTTATAGATGGCCGTAAAGAGTAAAAAGCCCAGCCCTAACATTATCTTTAACTTAATAATAGAAAATTGTAATAAATGTTTGAGGATCACTTGTGAGAAACTACGAATTCAATTTCAACTGTTCATGAAGTGGTTATAAATCTCAGTATCCGGGGCATTGGAAAGAAGACATGGTGCCATGGAATATTTGAGTAACTAGGGAAACATCACCTGAAATGAGAATGGTGATTTCCGACTTGGGGACTTAATACATTTAGGAACATTTATCAGTGAATTTTATCTAGTGCTATCCCAGATGATAAATTGCTGGAAAATTTCAGATGAGTGACAATAATTACTGTATTCTTCCGACCATAAGACGCACCTGGTTTTTAGAGGAGAATAACAGGAAAAAAACTTTTGAAGCAAAAAATGTGGTAAAATATTTAATAACATAAATAACATAATGTTTCACCAATGTTAATGTAAATGGAACTCAGCAGCAGCATTAACAACCATCGTTCCTCCCAAATTTGGGGGGGGGTGCATCTTATGGCCCGAAAACATTGAGGAAATGTTTTCATATTCATTGAGGAAATGTTTTCATACTCATTGAGGAAATGGCGAAACACATTGGTAGAAATCTCAAAAACAGCACAAAAACAACACCCCACATGTACAACGACAATAATAATAATAATAATCCTAAGCACTTCATCTGTGTTAGATCACGTAATCCTGTTCCACTCTAAACATGGACAGAGATAATATTATTTTCCTATTTTAAAGACAAGGAAACTAAGACAGAGAGAGATTAAGTGACTTGTCTGTAGTTCTTTAGCAACACGAGTCCTGAGTGGAGTTGTCGTGAGCACCGACTCAGTTCCTGCGTGGCGAGGGCTCTGGGCGGTGCTGGCCCGGGAGAGGGAGCCTCTGCTGGGTGATGCGTGACGAGGAAGGGAGGGAAAGTCTTAGCTCCCACGTGCTGTGGGTCGGGGGGCAGGGCCCTTTCTTGTAGGCCAGCTGGCCAGGAGAGCTTTCTCTGAGGAGGTGGTACTGCACCACGTGCCGGCTCTTGTGAGGAAACAAGCCCCACGGAGACGGCGGGGATGAGGGTGGTGGGAAGAGGGAGCAGCGGGTCTCCAGGTGGGGAGACCGGCTGTGTTCAGGGAACAGCAGAGGGAGTAGGCGGGCGGTGGCAGGACGCGGAGTCAGAGAGAGTGTCGGAGCCAGATGTGTACGGCCTTGAGGCCCAGGGCAAAGAGTTTGGATCTTTTCAATGTGTACGGGAGGCCACCAGAGAGTGGAGAACAGAAGGGGGACTGCATCTCAGTGAAGTTTTCAACAGATCCGTAAGCAGTACCTGTAGGGGATGGCATCAGGGAACAAGGGCAGGTCCAGGAAATTGGTCAGGGGGCT
>PVKM010050741.1:0-10649 GCA_004027735.1 Carollia perspicillata
GTCTGCTCCCTCCAGCAGGGTTGTTTGGCTATTGGGGATCAGTCATGTTTCTTCTCAAACCCGCTGGCTGCTATAATTACAAAATTTAACTAAATGGTTCATGCACAGAAAATGCGAGTACCAAAGAAGCAAGCTGAAGGGAAACTAAGTTGAAGGTTGTGGATGGATTTAAAAGTTAAGCCATTTTTAAAAAGGTCCATGAAATTATGTGTCGGTGAGACGACCATAAAAGATGAAGAGAAACTGGCAAGAACCTGGGAGGGTGCCGCCCCCAGGTTGCTTGACAGGAGCCTCACTTCCCGACCCCTCTGACTGACTCCCCTCTCCGGGACCCAGAGCCCCTCACTGTGCGTGTGGGTGGTGCAGGGAGGTGACCTGGATGGATTTCCAGTGCCGGTGGCAGAAGCAGTCCTATAGCAGAAGTCTGACAAAATAAATGGACATGTCATATGGCGTCATTAAAAGATAATGTTAGGTATTATGCTTTATGGTTGTGTGTTTTCACTGACATTTTCCTTGGAATTCCCCTCTCCAAACCTCCGCCCCCAGCTGCAGTCCCCACTCTCATCAGATAAGATGACTACTGTGTATGGATTCCCACCTCCGCGGCGCAGAAGGAAATTCATGCAGTGAATCGCCCAGCCCCAGAGCTGGGGCTGGGGGCCCTGGAACAGCTAATGCCTATTCTGCAGAGGGAAAAAGGAGCAAACACGGGGTTACCTATGATCCACACAGACAACTCCTTCCTGGCAGGGCCAGGACACAAACTAGGATCTCCAGGGTCCCCATCCAAAGCTCTTTCCACAACGATAGGCCACTTCCTCAACAGCTGTGGCCCGTATACCAAAATGTTTTGTGTGAGCGCCTTCCCTCTTTAAAAAGGCAAGGGAAGTAAGAACAGAAAGCCTCCTGGGGAGGGAATTATCTTGCTCCAGCATCGCCCTTCCACTCCCTGCTGCCCACAAACAGCCCTTTATCCAATAGAGATCTGTGAAGTCTCTGCAGCTGTGCCCAGGTGAGGTTACCGGGGACAGACCAGCTCCTGAGTGTCCTGGCAGGTGGCTGTGCAGAGTCCAGTCTCCTCTCCCGGACACAGGTCTCAGGGTGCCATCAGCTAACCCCTCTCTCCACTGCAGTTCCTGGGACCTGTCGTGGGCTGCCTTTTAGTAGGTGCAAGCTACCTCAGGCCTGGGAAGGTGGAGTGTGTTTCATTTTTTTTTTTTTAATTTTAAAACAAAAGCTTAAAACACATTCTGTGGCACAAGCGAGCAAGCCAAGGTATTGTAGGGGCAGTGCAATCCGCACAAGTGTGCGCGTCTGTGATTGCAGTCGATTTTATGCACTTGAATTCAAGGGCCTCTCGAGTACAGAGGGCAGTGGCAGGAAAGTGCTTTGCAAACTGCCAAGCCTGTGCAGGTCTCCATTGTTAAGCTTTGTGGAGGCAGAGCTGCCCTGGCTGCTCACTAGCTCGGTGCAGGGAGTTACCTGGCCTCTGGGCATCTCCAGACACCAGCTCCCTCAAGGACTATTGCAAAGCTTGAGTCTCCACGCCTGGGCCTCTGTGCTGGCAGCTCCCTGGGCCTGGACCGCCTCCCCTGTCTTTCATCCCTGTGTGGCTGGTCCCTTCTTACCTCGCCCCTGGGCCAGACTAAGTGTCTTTCCCAGGCGGGCCTTCCTGACCACTGCACCCTAAAGTGGCCGCCCCGCCTCTCTCTTACCCACCCACCTGCCCTCGTTCCCTGTGCTTCTTATTCTCTGATGTCTCCCATTCCCAAGTATTTCCCTAAATGATGGTAAAACATACATAACAGAGAGTGTAAGGAGTTTAAGAGTGTGATTCAGCGGCATTACGTTCACACTGCTGTGTCGCCGTCACCCCGTCCCCCTCCAGAACGGCTCCCTGTTTTGCATTTGTCGGCCTGCATATCGTTGCCTGCCCCAGCTAACAGCTCTGGGTGAGCAGGGGCTGTGCCTGTCTCGTTCACGGCTGTTTCCCCTGTGCCTAGCATGATGCCCAGCACATAGTAGGCACTCAGTAAGCCAAATGAGATACGTGGGACAGCACACAAAAGCAAGAAAACGCCAACATAGACATTTTTTCTGTAACAGCCCCAAGATAAGACCACGTCACTGGGGCACCAGACAACGATGGGGCTTTTCTGTCCAGCTCCAGGGGAGGGGGGCAGTGGCAAACCACCAAGAGTACTTTCCTGGTCCCAGGCCCCTGCGTGAGGTCAAGAATGAAGATATCCGATCACAGAAACCACCTGACATCGGCACTCACCATTTCAACACATCAGCTCTACCAAGAGCAACATTTTATCAGTTACTGAAGGGCAGGCACAAAAATAGATGGCCCGGATCAAATGCCACCCTCAGCTGCTCTCTCGACACTCAGGGGTGGTTGGAAAGGCCTTAGCATACGAGGGCCTGAGGCCTGGGGACCCGGGAGGGGCTCCTGGATCACAGCAGGGCACAGAGGCTGGCAAGTGGAGTCGGAGCCAGGACGAGGGGAAAGCGAGACAGGCATCTGCTTTGGGCTCCAAAACACTCAGTGATCAAGACAGACCGTGTCTGATGCAATATTGTAAAAAAAAAAAAATCAAAATTAAATGCAAAAAATCCCATGCTGAGCAAAATATCAAAATTCTAAGTAAGTAGTACTGATTTTTCCTTTAACTTTGGGTGTCTATATGCCTCTGCGTGGTGCTCTTATTGTTCCTTTTTTTTGGATTTTGTTCAGCATGGATATTTTGACATCCACTGTTATTATTTTTAAATGTTGCATTAAAATATGATTTATCTTGATTACTGAGGGTTTTTTTTTCATCTCTGCAAAGATTGTGCATGAGCCAAGGCATCCCTAATCCCGGCCGGGATGGAATGAGACAGTGGAAGAGTCACTACATGTGCCGATGACTAAAAGGACATCCTAGACCACGTCATGCCTCGGTCTCCGCATCTCTACAGTGGGGCCCGCACCCTCTGCCTGCTGCGGATTTCATTGGCTCAGCCCAGTCCAAAGAGGTATCTTGGGTGGGAAAGTATCTGGGCAAACTCTAAAGTGCTGTCCCTATGTAAGAAACTGCTATTACATTTTCATCAAAGGTAAAATCAATGGTCCACCAGAGTGGTGAATAACGTTCAATTGGCAAAACACTTGCCCTATTTATAATGAAAGGAGTGAAGTTTGCTAAATGAATAGATTTTTGCTTAGGAAGCGAAAGAAGAGCAGATTCGCAGTCCTCCCTGCACCCATCCCGCTCGTTCTGGTTCTGATGCCTTTCCTGACGCGAAGGAAGGACAGGGCGCACGGCGAGCCCTGGAAAAGGGCTCCCCTTTTGTTGTTCCCCACAGCTGGAAGGGGCGACCGCCCACATCCTGATCACGTTGCGGCAACCCCAAACTGGCAGGCACCTTCCTTCTGTGGTATCTCCTCCAAACCTGAATATACTCCTGGGGCAGGAGGTGGGGGCACTGGCACCTGCCAGCCTTCCTGGTGTGTCAGGTGGATGCAAAGTGACCTGGCTTCGGGAAGATGAAAAAATCCTGGGAATGGAGAGCAGTGACTCCGAGCAACACTCCGGATGTACTTAATGCCACTGAATTCTCTCTTACAAATGGTACCGAATGGTTAAGTTCTACGTTGTGCGTATTTTACCACAATAAAATAAAAATAAATCGGAAAGAATGTTAAAGTGTAGAAAGGAAGAAAGAGAGAGAGAAAAAGAAAGACACCCAGCGCACTCCATTGGGAGGTGCTCGTTGTCTGGGGTCCTGTAGGGTCCCTGCTCTTGGCTCTATTTCTATGTCTATGTCTCTAGCCCTGGCTGGCAGGAGGGACTGAGGGAGCTGGGCTAAGCTGAGAAGCCCTTTCTCTCTCTCTCTCTCTCTCTCTCTCTCTCTCTCTCTCTCTTTCTTTCTTTCAACCTTTAACACTGCTATAAATAACCCAGAAAGAGGCAGAAAGGGGGTCCTGGCAGGAGCGTGAAGGTCAGGCAGCCCCTTCATGGCATTTGAGGAAATGTCGTGCCCGACAGGCTGGCGAGGTGCCTGCTCACATCGTCAGCCCAGGGCTGCCCAGGCCCACTGCAGCCAGCGGGGCGGCATTCCCACGCAGGAAGGGCAGCCCCAGGGGGGCTGGCTCCCGGGCATTCTGAGAAGGGAGAGGACCGCCCCACGGGTAGAAAGGCAGCAGAGAGCTGAGGATTCCCCCAGCCCAGCGGCCCGGGGCTGAAGTCAGCCCTCTGTCCCTATTTGCTCCCAAAGGTTGGGACCAGGGTTCTGCCACCAGAACACCAGCCTCGGCTTGTCAGCCAACACAGGACCCGACTTGCTGAGGGAGAGATGACTCAGCAATGTTCAACCCACAGCCGCCCCTGCTGAGGCTGCTGCACGGCGTGGGAGCCAGGAGGGGCCTCACAACCCATCTGGCCCTGTGGTTCCCACGCTGGGCTCCCAGGGGAACCCCCAGCAGGGTCTCCGCCCCCGAAGAACGCCAGGGTACAGGGCTTTGAAGTGAGAGGCATTATGAGGGAGCGGATTAATTAGCTTTTCCATTTTTATGAACTAAAGACCATACAGGGGCAACCCATCATACTCTTATTTAGCCCGAGTGAATTAAACTTCATGAGCTTAGCAAAAACCAAATACATAAAAAGCCCAATTTCTATTTCTTATGTATTAGAAATACGGTGACACTCTATTTTGCACGTGAATTCTATATTTTCCCATGCCCATATACGCATACCTATTTTTCATACACGCTATTTCACAGGCAATTTAAGGGCTCTGCGAGGCTTGTCTGAATCCTCAGACTCAGGAAGCCATCCCCTCAGTAGGTGGTCTTTACCACTCAGAGTGCCACAGTGGTACATGGGAGCCCAGCAAAGTGAACATTTAGAATTCACCCATTTTACAGATGAAGATGCTAAGGCTCAGCAAGATAACATGGCTTTGCTGAGCAAAATGTTCATCCAGACTCAACTCCCAAGTTCTTTGTTGCCATCCCTCTACTAAGGCTGACCTCAGCTATTCATAACACAATGGCGGGGGCGGGGGAGCTCTGGTCCTTGCTCTGTGTGGTTTTATCTACTAGACTTTGGAATAAGGGGCAGGGGGAAAAGTTCTCCAAGCTCTGCTTGTACTCCAAGCTCCAAAGTACTCTGCTAGTACTTTGCAAGTCTTTATGGGTTCAGGAAGCCCAAGGTAACAAGTCCTTGGTGTGGGCCATGGAGAAGACAGCCAAAACGGGGCACACACCTGCCATCACCAGGGAGCTGGAGGCAGAGCTGAGACTGGAGTCAGTGGCTCGCTCTCCTGCTTCAAAGCCTGCTCTGACTTCTCACCACCCTTGGCAAAAACCCCAGCCCTCACGGGGCCTTCAAGGCCTGGTGCAGCCTGGGCCTGCCTCCTCTCCCACCGCCTCCTGCCCTCCTGCACTGCAGACATAGGGGTCTTCTTCTTGGCGTGGGCCCCACCTAGGCCACCTACCCAGCATGCGGTCTCAGTGAGAGAAACCCTCCCCAACACCTACCCACCTAGTCACCGTAGATGATACGGCTGCGTGTAATCACAGCATGAATCCGGGGACTGCCAGAATGTGAGCTGCAGGAGGGCAGGGGCCTGGGCTTGTCCTCTGTTGGCTCCCAGCGCCCAGAAAGCAGCTGGCACAGAGTGGGTACTCACTCACCCTTTGTGGGATGGGCGGGATGAGTAGAGCCCCCACTTCCCAGGTCAGTGTGGGCACCTCTGCTTTCCACCATTGTGATGCCTACGAGGTCTCCCTCTCACACAGCCCCGGTGTGGGTGCTGTGGGTGCTGTTGGTCTCCTTCCCCACCCACTATTCTCTTATGGAAATTCCTGCCTTTCCTTTTCCAGGAGGTCCGATGATGAGAATCCCAGATCTGTGAGCTCCCAGATAAAGCTGGTGGGAAACAGATTCTCTTGGGCCCCAGAAGGCCTCCCCTGGTCACGTGGTCAGTGAGAGCCAGAAAAAGGAGGGAGGTCAAGCAAGCCTGCTCAGCAGACCCCTATTCACTCATGTGCCGTGTGGCCCAGGCACTGGCTCCTGAGCCACAGGTGAACCTGCCATACATAGAGAAGCGTGTTCACTGGGCACGTAAAGTGAATTTGCATCGAACAAATAACACATTTTCACTCCCTTCTTTCACGTAACAGGGATGTGTCCCACGGGTGGCATCGCCACAAGTCCCCCCTCCAGGGCGGGTCCTCCACACTCTGCACTAATGGGGGAATCACAGGCACCAAACTGTGGAAGGGTGACCATCGGACCGTGCTGGATTATCACCAAAGCCTGATGGAGAATAGGCCAGAAGTGGGAGCTCTCAAATGGAGTAGAGTGAGATCATTCAGGGAGTGAGATTCCCGCCATCCACACGTGATTGCCACCCAAATCCACTTTTCTGCCCTACTAGGTTTCTCCCACCCTACTAAGACTGGGGGTCTTGGGGCTCATAAAAATCCTTCATGTTGTTAACTAGACACTCTCCCAGTTGATCCTCACAACAGGGTAGAGGTAAAGCCATTTTTCCAATGGGGAAGCTGAAGTTCAGAGAGGGGAGGTAACTTGCCTAAAGTCACACAGCAAGTTAAAGAGGGGCAAGACTAGACCGCCAAGACCTCTGACAATGGAGAGCTCTGATTGGGAGTCACAAGCCTGAATTTTCTGCACTATTGGCAGGGGACCTTGGACAAGTCCCTCTACTTCTCTGAGCCTCTGTTCCTCGTATTCCAACACTGGTCGGCTTTGGAGACCATGGTCAGTCAGCTTGGAGTTTGGGACATGCAGTCAGCCTGAGATGTCCTGAGCATGGTGGGAAAGCCTGTGGACATGGCAAGCACCGCGGGACAGAGCGTCACGGTGATGCGTGTGTGCACTGGTGTTGGGGAGGGCATCTGGGAGACGTGCTAGCTCCTTGCTCCCACTCAGAGTATGGCCCATGGGTCAGCAGCATCGGCCTCCCTGGAGCTTGTTAAATTCTGCAGCCTCTCTTGCTGAATCCCTGAACTCCTGAATCAGAACCTGCATTTTACCAGGTCCCCAGGTGAATTATATGCACAGTTTGGAAAGCAACCTTTTTAAAGTCACGAGTTAGATCGTAGCATGTGACCTTGGGTTTGACACCTAAATCCTTCGAGCCCCAGTGTCCCCATCTGCAGAGTAGAGGTGATGTGCACACCTCACAGGACTGCAGTGAGAGTTATGTAAGATCACGCATGCCCACAGCTCATCCCAGTGCCTGGCAGGTAACAGCTGCCCAAATTGCCCGTTTCTTTTCTTCCTTAAAGGCCAGAAGGAAAAAGGCCTCTGCTTCCATTCCAAGTCCTGCTTTTACAGCTGGGAGGCGAGGCAAAGACCCCCATGGGGCAGCAACAGATGGGGACGGGGTGGGAGCAGAGGGAAGGAAGGAGAGGAAATAAAGAAGCAAAATAAAAACAAGCAGCAGAGACTATCTGAATCCCCAGGAGGCAGGCGATATGTGAAGCCCAGAGATGTGGCCATTTCAGCTCGTGTCCTAAACCAGGGCCATCAAGCACTGCCGGAAGCCAGGGGCTGGGCGGGGTGGAGGAGTGAAAAAGGGCCATGGGGCTGTGTCCCTTCAGGTCACATGTGGCAATGCCTTTCCAGCCCAGCTCTGAACCAGTTGTACAGCCAGGGCAGACACAATGCCAAGGGTCACTGCAGCAACAGAAGCCGAGGGCTTGGGCCCTGCAAACACTAATCCATGAGCTGTCAACCCAGTGGGGGTGTGTTGGACAGTGGGGGTGCTGAGCCATACTGATCTTGGCAGAGTGATTTAACCTCTCTGGGCCTCAGTAAATGGGGACAATAATAGCCCCACGCATGGCCTTAGGGCTCTAATGAGGACTTAATGACAAGGGCTTTGCACAGTGTCTAGTGCAAGTAAGGGATCAAAAGACAATGACCATGAGCGAGATTATTACATGGGAGTCTCCAAGCAACTGCTGGAACAGCTGCAGCTTCTCTGGGCCGCTGGAGCCTCCTCACCCGCCTAATCACAGGGTAAATTCTTCAAGCTCTGATGGACTCAGTGCACGTCCCAATCAACTCACACCTGAATGGCAGCCCCAGCCACCTGCTTCTGCTCCTGCCCCCTCCAGGCTGCTGTACACGAGCAGCCACAGCCATCTGTCTTCCCAAAATGCAGATGGGCCAGCCCTGGATTTCTCCCAGGTAAACACCAGAACCCTCCCTCAAGCCTGCAAGGTCCTATGTGATCTGTCTGACTCCTGCCTACCTGTCCTGTATCATTTCCTAGTATTAATGCACCACCTTCCCATCCCAACTTTGGGTCCCACTGGCCTTTCCACCCCTGGCACTTGCCAGAATCTCCCCCCACAGGACCTTTGCATGTGCTATTGCCTCTGCCTGGACCAGCATCTCCACACATAGGTCCACTTTGCCTAGTTATCGCCTATCCATCCTTCACTCTGCATCCCGGGGGGAAGCTCTGCCTGAGCCCCGCAGTCCAGATGAGGAGTCCCATGCTTCCCCGGCTCGCAGCCTTCTGGAAGTTCTGAACATTCTAGAACATATCACAATTGGTAATTAAATAGTTATTTGCATGAGCATTTGATTAATGCTCATCCCGGTATCCCCAGCACCTGGTGTATAGTAAGTGCTTAATAAATACTTGGGGGGTGGTGGTGGTGAATGAATGACCCCATTCTCCGGCAACAACCTCACCCCCACATCCTAGAAGGTCCTACCTCCCCCCTCATGAGATCCCCTAGGCCTTTACTCTCCATATGCGTGGGACAAACCCCAATGCTGCCTGACCCTCAACTTACATCCATGACAGTCAGGCCCAGCGCCAAAGATCCAAACGTTTCTAGATGTGATTTTCTTGAAAGCAGGGCTGGGCCACAGCCAGGGGAGGACTGCACCGCCAGCCTCAGCAGCAACCGCTGATGAAGCTGTCTGAACAGACTGAGCTGAGATGAGGAAATGCCAAGATTTAAAAGCATCCGGGACCCATTTGTTTATTGTTGTTCTTGCACTTCCAGGCTATTTTAAGCTTTGGATCGATCTGCTGGCCCTCCTCTCTCCAAATATTGCTCCAGAAACACCCAGCATGCACCTGGCCCTACCTGTCACAGCTCAGCTGCCCCTGGCCTCATCTGGCACAGGACAGTGACAGCAACAAAAATGGAGGGCTGGTCTCAGGTACCAACAGCCTCTGTGAGTGGTAAGGGCCTTCACTGAAAGTGTGCAACAGCCCCAAAGGGAGAAATGATTAGCTCCATTAGAATGGTGGGGCAGTGAAAACTCAGAGAGGGGAAGAAACCTGCCCAGGGTCACACAGCTGAAAAGTGCTAAGATGAGGATTCAACCCCAAATCTTTCAAATTCAAAGGTCAGGCCTGGCCCTTAGCCACCCAGCGGCACTGCCTCCCTCATCCCCTGCAGAAGCTCCTCGTACACACTGTGGGTGTCCTCATCTGGCCCACGCCTTTCCAGCCACCTGCATCGTGTGCATTCCTATGGGAAGGTCGCCCAGCTGGGCTGGTAAGAAAAAAGGGGAAGTTAATGTTACATGATCCTGTTGGTACCTTTGAAAAAAAGAAATGATACATGGATGGAAGTATAGATAGATAGTTTAGATGTTCAAAGATTATTGCTAAAAGACCACACAAGAAAATACTAAGGGTTTGGGAATAGGAATAAGGAACTGGTTGGAGACAGTGGGAAGTTAGACAACACTTTCTATTTTACGTTCCCTTACTCTTTGAATGTTTTTTTTTATCCCCACCCAAGGACATTTTTTTCCCCATTGCTTTTAGAGAGATGGGAAGGGAGAGAGAGAGACACTGATGTGAGGAAGCATCAGCTGGTTGCCTCCTGCAGGTGTCCGGACTGGGGATTATCTGCACCCAGACCCAGGATCGAACTCTCCACCTAAGGATGTGCCCTGACCAGGAATCAAACCCGCAACCTTCCAGCTGCCGGACAATGTTCCAACCAACTGAGCCACACCAGCCAGGGCACTCTTTGAAGGTTCTGTTTTTATTTAGCTGTGCACATGTTTCAACCCATCCTGCAAAGCCCAGTTCATACGCCTCCTCCCCCATGGAGCCTGTCCTGATTGTCCCAGCTTGTCCCTCCTCTCATTTCCTACCATATTCTGCCTGCATCTCTCTGACCACATAGTCCACTGAACCTGTGTCCTCATCATGCATGTTATCATGGGAACCCCCAGCCAGGCAGGAGCCCCAGGGCCTGGGTCAGTGTCTCAGGACTCTGGGGTCTCCCCACACTAAGCCCAAGTCTCTGATGAGGTGGGGGTGTGGACAGCCCCAGTGGATGAATAACTGTTTTGTTTTCTATCTTGGTCTTGGGCCTTCTGAAGCCAAAGAACTTGGAAACTCTAAAATGGAGCTTGGGGGTAGGGAGAAGAAGAGGAAAGCAGAGAATCAGAGGGTAAATTCAGCTCCTGGAAGCCTGCCCAGCACTGGTCCCTGGGAAATGATTCAAGCACCACTTATGCCAGCAGACAGTCCATTTGGGCCCTGAGGTCACCTAATCTTGTCATGGTCCTACTTATTAAATATTGAGGCGTGTGAAATAAAGCTGCCACTCCGGTGCTGGGGCTCTGAGGAAGGGA
>PVKM010050742.1:0-10641 GCA_004027735.1 Carollia perspicillata
GGGGGAGAAATATTATTCAAACAAATATGTCATTCAAATTTAAGTACTAATAAAAAAGCTTTAAAAATACAAGAGATTCATGGCTCTGAAAGAGCTTATACAATCTGACCTAATCTAATAAGCCAGAGAAAGCTTTCCTAAGTGATGAGTGGTTAGTTATAATAATTGAGCTAAGATATAAAAGCAAACTATAATTTAATGAGTCTAGGGGTTAGGTAAAAGCATAGACAGGAAAAAAAGCATTTGAAAACCCGCATGGCAGGAAGGAATGTGTCAAAATCACGGAGCCAAATGAAAGCCAGTGGAACAGAAGCAAGGTATGGCACGGGGGGATGAAGCAGGTAGAAGCCACTCTGTGAAGGACACTCTCCACTTTGTTAAAAACGTGGGTCTTTAACAAAATACAGTGGTGGGGGCATTTGCGTGTCTGAGCCAGCGATATAATGTGTTCAGATTTCTGGTTTGAAAGGATCCCTCTGGCAGCTGTGAGGACGAATTGGAAGGAGACATAAGTAGATATGGAGAGAAATTAGAAACTATGACAATACTGCGGACAGAGAGAGATGATTAGAGCATGAATTAAGACGCTGGTGATACATTCTCAGTTGACGAGTTTATTCATGCCCACTGCTTCCTGTCTACTACCTATACACAGATATCTCACAAATTCATGTCCTATGAGCTATGAATCAAATGGTCCTCATCTCATCTCATTTTGCACATCATAAAGACACCTCAGTTTCGATATATCTGTAGTCAACCACATACTCGTTCCCCTCCAACCTGGTCCTCTGCTGGTGTTCCTTATCTCTGAGAACGGTGCTAGCTCCATTCAGTTTTGCAACTGAGACCTGGGAGTTACCTTTGTTACTTCCCTCTTTCATCACACCTTTTCAACCCATTATTTCATATGGTCACCGTTATCTCACACATCTCTCCAATATGTTTTCATTTCCATCTCTATCATCAACATCTTAATTCATGCTCTAATCATCTCTCTCTGTCCGCAGTATTGTCATAGTTTCTAATTTCTCTCCATATCTACTTATGTCTCCTTCCAATTCGTCCTCACAGCTGCCAGAGGGATCCTTTCAAACCAGAAATCTGAACACATTATATCGCTGGCTCAGACACGTAAATGCCCCCACCACTGTATTTTGTTAAAGACCCACGTTTTTAACAAAGTGGAGAGTGTCCTTCACAGAGTGGCTTCTACCTGCTTCATCCCTCCGTGCCATACCTTGTTTCTGTTCCACTGGCTTTCATTTGGCTCCGTGATTTTGCCACATTCCTTCCTGCCATGCGGGTTTTCAAATGCTATTTTGCCTGTCTATGCTTTTACCAACCCCCTAGACTCATTAAATTATATTTCATTAAGAACAAAACCTTAAGGAAATTCAACATTCAGTGGTTGGGTAGGGAAGAGGGAACTTACAAAAAGATCCGAGAAGAACAGCCTCAGATGTAGGTGGAGAACCAGGAGAACTCAGTGTCAGAGAGCCAGTATGTTTCGGTGGGTTATCAAGAACAGAAGCCTGACCGTTGTGGGTGGAGGAGTAGTGCAAAGTGCAGACATGGAGTCAATGAGTGTAGACTCACTGGGGAGGTTAGTTTTGAAGAGAAGGAGAGGTATGGAGCAATATTTGTGAAGTTGATGGAAAATCTTTTGTTGTGCTTTAATGGAAGACATTTTAGCATATTTATCAGCTATGAAAAAATTGACTTGAAAGGAAGTTGAATACACAGGAAAGAAAAACACTGATGGTGAGTAGAAGGTCCCAAAAAAGGAGAAAATGATCCCTGGGCACCCATGACATTCTATACATAACATTTTCTTCATTCTACTGCACTGAATATCTGTATTCCTCACTGGACTGTGATTCATGAAGACATGAATCACATTCACCTCAGTTACTTTTGTATTCCTAACGTCAATCTCAGTACTCAGGAGGTATTAATAAATGTCATTTTTAATTGTACTTTAAAGGGAATGACTTTGGAGGTACATTTAATAAAATAGACCACCCCATAAGTCTTATGGTACTATAGCATGAGCATATACAAATTCCTCTACAAAAACTCTTTGGATGATTCAAAAAGCTGCAGCCATGGGCAACTCGCGATTGGCAGCTTCCTCACAACAACGCACCCACTCATGCATCACTTCTCATGCAGAGTTTTTTTAGCAAACAGTCAAATCACTCAGGTGATTCAGTCCCCCTACAGCCCAGATTTGGTGCAATTTCTGGCCTTTCCCAAAACTAGAATCACCTTTGAAGGGGAAGAGAGGAATGTTCAAGCTTGATGCAAAATTGGATGTAGATTCATTGCTGTACTCAGTCATTTTGAATGCAATGGCCATACAGTACACATGGTCACTCCGTGGTGTCTGCCACCCCCACTGAATAGTATAGAGAAATGGTCACTGTTCATGCATGTGCATTCCAGTCCATTCTCCTTGGCTGCCAGGTTACATCAATGTCATACAAGCCGTTCTCATTATGTTAACAATGGCTGGACTTTTTCTGGACAGACTTCGTATACATATGCACACATGTGTGCACGAGCACACAAACACACCTTGTTATGAATTTTTAAGCTAAAATTAAAATTGGTATCATTACGTTAAGCAGAAGCTATTTGGGCATTAAGACAAGACAGCCTTAGATTAAGATAGAATTTGAAAGTTAACCAAGCAGCAAGAACTCTCCGCAAACAGATGAGCAAGCCCATGAGTCACTTACATGCAGGGAATCGAGCCTTGACTATATCAAGGGAACAAACGGCAAAAGCACAGCCTGTGGGGACAAGAGGACCCATCATTCACACTGATCCCGGTGACATCCCACATCAGGACTGCTGTGTCTGAGATGGTTGGACAGCCTACTAGGTCAAGAAAACTTTCTAAAAAGAAAACCTTCACTTCATTTTTGAAGGCAATAAATGTGCCTCAATTAGGGAAGCAAGTCTGTGAAGCAGAAAAGAAATCATATGTGCATTCTTTTCCCATTTTTCTAGACAAGGTCTTTAGTCTACTCTGCTTCTTTGTCTGTGAAATGGGGATAATCAGTGATTGAATAAGGTGAAAGGGATTATATATCATATTAAAGCACATATTCTGCCCCAAGCTACCACTGGAGTGACAGAGTAGTCATCAGTTTAAGAAGAGGTAAGAGACAGGGGAAGCATATATTTGCTGTTTGGTGCTGGGGGGAGGGCGGAGATGCGCAGAAGCTAGGATGAGGGGATGATGCTGACGTTGTGGAAATGTTAGGTTAGAGATGTTCCGAGCAGAAATGTACAGTGGGCAACCTGGGGCTCCAGAGTTCAGGGAGAGGCCAAGGCTGGAAATAGACATTTAGGAGTCATCTACAAATAGACGGGATGTGGTCATGGTTGCCTATTCAGTGTCATGATTCCATACAGACCAAAAATACATTGCAAACAATGTCTGGAGAGTAGAGACCTGGCATCAGAGACATTACCGAAAACTTCAAATGTAAGTTTCGTTTTCTGGAAGCCAGTAGAATGCCAGGAACAGGTATTTAAAAATATGACTAGCATTTGTAATTTGAATTGCTCTTACTCGCCTAATTGAGGAGAGTTTTACAGCGAGTCAGATTATTTTGTAAGTTGATTTACAAAGTCAATTAGAGATTTATAGTATTGCATTTTGGGGATATTGCATATTATCTGAATCAAAATTAATAAGCTATGTGATGGGCACACAACACCGTCTACGCTAATTAAGACAAGATTAGGAAAATAAAATTGCCTCTAATTTACGAACAATATTATGCATCAGAATCCCAGAGGATTCTGGCTGCTCCAATGAGAATAGGTTACAGAATAGACTGTAGCCAAGGTAAAGGAAGCTCTTGGCGTGGTTCTGTTGAGAGGTGCTGAGGACTTGAGACGGCAGTGGTGGCCATGGTGAGAAGTAGATAATTTGGTTATATTGGGAAAGTAGAGCCAATTCTTATAATCAAATTTCTGCTAACTCACAAATGCCTCAGCCTTTAAAAAATAATGACTGGCTTGGCTTCCTCTTTCGGCAAAATGTTTTAGTTTGGACTGTTATTCAAGCTGCCTGGCTGGATCTCGTGACCACCTCTTCCCTCTGAGGCACTGTTTCTCCTTACTGACTCCCCCAACCAAGGAAACTTTTTAGGTATTTTTTCCCTAATCTCCACCCCATGAAAATGCTTTATTATGCCAAAATACACGGGGTGGGACAAAAGTAGGTTTACAGTTGTTCATACAGAAATAATACAATAATTAATAAGTAATAATACAAAAATAAATTCTGTGTTTCATGGACCCACAATTGTAAACCTACTTTTGCCACACCCTGCACATAATATAATATTCATTATTTTAACCATTTGTGAGTGTACAATTCAGAGTCACAAAATACATTCACAATATTATGTAACCATCGCCACTGCCCATTCCCAAAATATTTTCATTATCTCCAACATAATCTCCAAACCTGTTATACAATAACTCCCCATTCCCCAATTCCCCTTAGCCCCAGATAACCTCTATTATACTTTCTATCTCTATGAATTTGCCGATTCTAGTATCCTATTTAAGTGGAATCATATGATATTTGTCCTTTTGTGTCTGGCTTTTTTCACTTAGTATAATGTTTTCAGCATCTATCTATGTTGTAGCATATATCAAAATCTCATCTTCTTTAAGGCTGCTTAATAGTTCATCACATGTCTATACAACATTTTCTTCATCCATTCGTCTGTTGATGGACACTTGGGCTGTTTCAGTCTTTTGGCTACTGTGAATAGTGCTGCTGTGAACATGGCTGCCCAAATATCTGTGTCTCTGCTTCAGTTCCCTTGGCTCTATACCTAGGAGTGGCATTGCTGGGCCCATGAACTTTTAATACTACAGATAAACTGTATATCAGCCTATGTTCTGTGTACATGTATTTGTGCATTATAGATAAAAAGAATAAGATTTCTTCACCACCCTCCCAGAATCAATTTTCACCTCCTTCAGGCAAAAGTGCTGTTACCCTCATTGAGATTGCAAGCTCTAAGGAAAGATACCAGGTTGGTTTCTGGACTCAGAGGAAGTACATGCATGTGCGTGCGCACACACACACACACACACACACACACGAGGTCAGTCCAGCCATTGTTAATGTAATGAGGATGGCTTGGACGACATTGATGTAACCTGGCAGCCCAGGAGAGTGGACTGGAATGTGCATGTGTGAACAAAGACAACTTCACTGTACTAGTTAGTAGGGGCAGTAGACACCAGTCGAGTGAGTGTGCGTACTGTGTGGCTATCACATTCAAAATGACTGAACAAGTAGAACAATGAATCTGCATCAGATTTTGCACTAAGCTTGAACATTCCTCCACGGAAACTATTCGGATGATCCAGAAAGCCACAGCTACGGGCAACTAATGATTGACAGCTTCATCACAACCATGTGCCCAATCATCCATCACAGCTCATGCAGAGCATTTTTGGCAATACCTCAAATCACCCAGGTGATCAACCCCCTACAGCCCAGATTTAGCACCCTGTGACTTCTGGCTTTTCCCAAAACTAAAATCATCTTTGAAAGGGAAGACATTTCAGACCATTGATGAGATTCAGGAAAATACAACCAGGCAACCGATGGTGATTGGGAAAACTGTGTGAAGTCCCAAGGTGCCTACTTTGAAGGGGACTGAAGCATCATGATCCTATGTACAATGTTTCTTGAATCTTGTATCTTCTTCAATAAATGTCTCTATTTTTCATATGATATGGCTGGATACCTTCTAGATAGACCTTGTATGTTATATATGTAGATAAACTGCTTAAAGAGAAGTGGTGTCATGATAAAGAAAATGACCCCAAAATACAAAGGTGTAAAAGTAATCTTTATTGCCATGCCATTAATTCTTTATATTTTATTTAGTCTTCAAAATTGACAACAGTGGATATTTTGAAAAACAGATCTTAGCTGTGTCAGAACCAAACCAACATTGCAATTATTCTAACTAAACTTCTGAAAACAGTGGATATTAATGATGTTGTATTGCCACTGAGTCTAAAAAAATCTCCAGAACACAAATAGAATAATTACAAGTATATATTAGTAAAATAGAAAAAGAAAGAAAGAAACAAACAAATAAGGATCCAAAGATCAGGCTGTGGGAAGTCAGGTGTCTTGAGGTTGCAGGGTGGTCCGGTCAGCGGGTGGATGTATGTCGGTATCTGGTGGGAGGCAGGGCGGCTAGATTCCTGGCACATACTCACCTAGGTTTTACTATAGTGTGGTTGCCCAATGCTACAGTGCTTCGTTATGTAAAGAAGAGATTAAGATTATATAACAGTATTTAGACAGGCAGTGATAAATCCCCAACCAAACCCCTTCAAGAGTCGGAAAAGATGAGGAGAAACTGAGGAACTTCCAGATTGGAGGAGATGAAGAAGCCATGACCACGGAATGCCATGTGGGATCCTGACCAGATAAAGGACATTCATGGGGAAGTGGACATTCCAAATAAAATCTGCAGTTCAGCTGGTAGTGTCGTACCGATGCTACCTGCTTTGTAACTGTGCTAGTTCTACAAGATACTAACATGCAGGGGGCTTGAGCAAAAGGCATGCTGGAATTCCCTAATACTGCGTTTGCAGCTTTTCTGTGAACCTAAAACTATTTCATAGTAAAAAAAAAGTAAAAGAAAACAAACAACAACAAAGTCTCTGGTAGCTCCTAAGTGTCGGAAGCAAAACCATGACGGGCACTGATGAAGAACAGTTGGAATGGGGGGTCCATATTTGTAATATCAGCAGTTTTGAAACCTGATGATGTGAGAGTAACTCCTGTCTCGGTCCCCGTTGCAATTCCATTGCAGGGTGTGCTGGATACATCACGTAACTGGGATGTGGGTGTACCCGTTCCTGGAACACATTGGCTCAGGAGCCAGAATCATCTTCTTTGGGTCTACAACCATCTTAATGAACTTTTTGTACCTGCTGGGAGAAGTGCTGAACAGCTATATCTGGGATACACAGAAAAGTAAGTATTATTTAGGGGAGTACAAAACAAGAGAATTCCTGTTGTAAAACTGTGTGCAGAGGCCGAAGGAAAATTCCACTATAGCACAGAATCACTTAGGAAGACTTACCTTTTTATAATAACAGTGTTAATCTAAGAGCTCCTGGCAGTAACCTGAATGGTTTATTACTTTGTCTTATTAGCTAATAAAATATCCAAATCTAAGAGAAAAGAAGCATGTCTATAAAATTTTATAGGGAGTTCACTCTGAATAATAAAAGACAGCCTTAGCTAAAGAACCCCCAATTAAATAGATTAATTATTAAATATAACCAATCTCTCCCTGGCTAGTGTTGCTCAGTGGATTGAGCACCAGCCTGGGAATCGAAAGGTCACCAGTTCAATTCCCAGTCAGAGCACATGCCTGGGTTGCAAGCCAGGTCTCCAATTGGGGGCGTGCAAATGGCAACCAATCAATGTTTCTCTCACACATCACGTTTGTCTCACTCTCTTTCTCCCTCCCTCCCCCTCTCTAAAAATAAACAAATAAAATCTTTACACGTAACTCGTCTCAATAGAAGTCACCCAGATCTCCACTTTTTACGCCATCCTTTCCATGGGTGCAGTAGCCTCAGAGACGCCTCACCACTATTCTGCTTGACCTTTAAGCAACACAGAAGGCTCAGGCCACTGTGATTCACCAGTGACTGTCATGTTCAAGGGTTGAAGTGGCAAAGAAGTCCGGGCAGTAAAGGGTAATACTTCATTGCTGCATAAACTCTCTTAACCTACGGATTGATTTCTCTTTTGTTTCTATTTACGGCAGAGCCTGCACCCCGGCAAGGCACGTAATCTTACCCAAGCTGCACAAAATCTGCCCAAAGTGTATGTAAGATAACACAAAATTGGGAAGGTGGCCAAAGCAACCGCACAGATATATAGTGACTTGAGTCCTGCATGAGAATCCATCTAAAGGCAAGATGATGTGGGGATGTTAGAGGCCTCTCTAGACATCACCAGAAAATGATCCACTTTCCACAGACGTCGAGTACCCTACTTTGTGCCAGACACTCCGTCAGGAACGTGATCTCATTAGACAAATAAAACAGTCATTGCATGGTTATTGAATCGGGCTTCTTTGTGTGTGGCTCTTCTCAGATGGTATGCCTCAACATACCAGCCGATGTTAAATGGCCCAGAGGAATCTGACGGGGGTTTTTCCCAGCAGCTGGCGTGATTTGAATAAGTGGTCTATTTGTAAAACTGTCAAAATTTTTTATCCCGTTCGGGCCATAACTTGAAGGACCAGAAATCGTATTGTAATAATTTTCCTTTCTGCTCAATGGGAATAGTAATCTTTCTCTATTAATTGACTTATAAAAGTATTTAGTTAACTTTCAAAATGTATTAAAAGTTAAATGTGCCCTGGCAGGGTAGCTCAGTTGGTTAGAGCATTGCAGGTTCAATCCCCAGTCAGGGCACATACCTAGGTTAAGGGTTCGAGCCCTGGTTGGGATGTGGGAGTGTATTGGAGGCAGCTGGTTGATGTTTCTCTCTCACATCAATGTTCATCTGTCTGTCTGTCTCTCTCTTTCTCTCTCTTGTTTTCCTCTCTGTCTAAATATCAATAAACATATCCTCAGGTGATGATAAAAAATTTTTTAAATAAAAAATAAAATGCAAACTTTATCACCTTTTTGGGGAAAGCCCATATTTCAACTTAAGCTAATATGTCCCATGTATGTTATTCAGGAAGTGTTTATGACTACCTGTCTCCCCTCGATTGGCTTGATTCCGATGGTCATTCGGCCATTCTATAACTTCTAAGAGAGAAAATGGCCTGAAAACCAGGAGAGAAAAAAAATCCAATCCACATAAATAGAATACTACATTTTAGCAGCTTTGAGTAAGAAGTTAAAAATGAATAGTGAAACTAAGGGTTGTTATTTTTAGTCATCTGGTCAATTTAATTTGTGCCATTCTTTTAAGCAACACGAGTTGAAGTTAACTGATATTTTGTAACTTACGTCAGGTTTAGAGATTAGTTTTATCTACTTGGGACCATGTAGTTAATTCAATGGAGACAGAGGTTTTGTGCCACGAGGTCATCTTTTTCATGTCTGAGAGAGATGACAAACTGATGGCCTCTTCCAAACCTTACCTCAAAAAAGTTTTGTCAGGATTCCATAGTGGGACTTTCATTTAGAACCAACACTTCAAAATTGGGAGACTTCATATAAAGGCCAGATTTTTTTATCTTCTCAAATATTTTAAGATCTGGCAACACTGAGCCCACTATTTTCTTCTGGCAACAATGGTCTGGAGCTGAGGGTCAGTGTTCCCTTTAAATGGTGCTCTAATTTACCCTAGTCCTCGCCTGGCCACTTCGCTCAGTCACGTTAGTTGGCTGGTTCTGTAGGTAGTTGATTTGAAACTGCCAATTAAAAGCAGTGGAGGAATTGGACAAAAAAGAGAAAGGACTTGGATAACAGTGTGCTGATTACGGGGTGGAGGAGAGTAGGTGGAGGTGGAAGAGGGCGTAAGGGGGATAAATGGTCATGGAAACAATACAATAAAAAGATATTTAAAGATCAAAAACTAGATAAATAAAAGCAGTGTGTGCTGTGTGTGTGTGTTGTAGAATGAATCGAATACAGTTGAGCACAGTATTGCAATCCGGAGCACATTTACTACACCCCAAACCAAGTTCCTCCAAGAAGCAGAAATGCCACGCTTGGCCCCGCTTCTTTTCATCCATGATGACTTCTAATGGCTCAACTTCCTCCACTTGGTATGTTATGTTGGCCTCAACTACAAGATGACATCACTCTGTTACAGAATCTTAAAACTAAAAAGGAGATCAGAAGTCATCTAAACCAACCCTTTCCGTTTATTAAGAAACAACTGAGGCCCAGAAATCTTAAGCAACCCACCGAAAAAGGTGGTTGCAGAGCCAACACCTGAAGGACGGCCAATCCAGTGTTGTTTCTAGTGAACCATCCGAGTGTCTCCACTGGAACACCAGACACATGGGAGTTCCGAAGCGTCACTCAGAACCATGGGCGGAGCTTATCGAATAACAAACTAGACCAACTTGATATGAACTATGAAAAAAGGCCTTTAAGGGAGGCTAAATTAATAGGTACTCATTTGCTCTTTTTAAAAGAAAGTAATTCCACATGACTCTGTGGGTATTGTATTAGTTCACTAGGGCTGCCACTATAAAGTACCACTGACTGGATGACTTTAACAATAGAAGCGTCATGTCTCACAGTTCTGGATGCCACAGTCAAGGGCTGAGCAGGTGGGCTCCTTCTGAGGACCGTGAGGGAAACTTCGTTCTAGGCCTGTCTCCTCCGCTTAGAGATGACCATTCACATTCACATGGCATTTTCACCGGTATGTGAGGCTGTCTCCCAATTTCTTTTTTAAATTTTGTATTCTCACTTAAGGATATTTTTCATTGTTTCTAGACAGAGAGGAAGGGAGAGAGACAGACAGAGAGAGAGAGAGAGAGAAACATCATTGTGAGAGAGAAATATGGATTGGCTGCCTTCTCATATGTGTCCCCACAGAGAAGGATCTAGCCCCTAAAATGCTTTTGGAGTTTCTTCTCC
>PVKM010050743.1:0-10653 GCA_004027735.1 Carollia perspicillata
GCACTTTATTGTGTTTGATTCACTCACTCAATACTTTTTGCATACCTACTGTGCGCCAGGTCCTGTGCTGGCACTGGGCACACAATGGTGACCCACATACACAGACACCCTCTCACACATGAGGGATTCAGAGTCCTTTGGCGTGGGGCGAGAACGCACCATTGCAGCCCAGCAGAAGCACCCTAGATCCATGCCTACAGGATAGATACTGAGAATCAGCCAAGCAATTAGCATCAGTCTGCTCCTGTTTTGTACACCTAATAAAGGGGCTCCTCTGGTATAAAAGTGGACAGTAAGGAAGGTTCAAGGCCAATCACAAAGCCTTCCACTTGGTAAACACTGAAGTCCAAGGGAAAGGAGGCACCGTCCTGAAAACTCAGAGATAAGCAGATCATCATTGTACGTGAGGGCCATGCCTTGTGTCCTTAATAAACTACAAGAAGTGCCTCATTGAAACTGGAGCAGAAAACCATACAGATGAAATAAGTGTAGATGACATTTTAAAGCAAACAAACGAGAGAATGAGATACCAAAACTCTACTTTCCCCTTTTCGGGGAGGGCTCTCCTGGGTGTGTCTGTAGGCATCCCCTGTGTCCAATCACTCTTTACGATAACACCCTGCTTTGTTTCTCTTAGAGCACACCTGTTTACTTTCTACTGCCTATCTTTTCCGGCTGGAATATGAGCTCCACAAGAAGATGAATACTGTTTGTTCACTGCTCAACCCCCAGTACCTAGAACAGCAGTTACCACAAAGTAGCTCAACAAACACTCTGTGATCAGACACACAGACAACAACATGCAAATGGATGTGGAGTAACACCTGGGAAAAGTTCCAGGGAACCCACATTACAACAGCACAATTGAAACTGACGTTGGAGCTAATAAAGGTACATATTTGTTCAATGCAAGCACCCAGGATCAACACATCAGTGGAAAAGAACAGGCAGGCCGGAAGCAGAGTGAGACTTCCGGAGTCGTTTGTTCTTTAACAAAGGGCCGAAGTTACCTAATGAAGAAAATTAATTTTCACTAAATGTCTACAAATAAAAAATAAATCTCAACTGCTATTATACACAAAAATTACTGAGATGGATCATGGAGTGAAATGGAAAAGCTAAAACCATAAAGCTTTTAGAGAAAAACATAGGAGACTATATTCTTGAGTTGTGGGTAGGCAAAGATTTCTTAGATCACAGAAAGCAATAACCTTAATTTTTTAAAATGATATATTAGATTTCATCAAAACTAAAAACATCTTCTCATTAAAGGATACCACCTAGAAAATGAATAAGCAAAATCCAGATTTAGATAAAATATTCACAATACAATCGCCTGACCAAACACTGGTATCCAGGATATGTAAAGAATTCTACTTACTCAATGATGAAAAGACAAGCAATTCAATTAAGAGTGGTGAAAAAATCTGGACAGTTCAAAATAGAAAATATATGAGTGGTACATAAGTACATGAAAAATATATAATGTTATCAGTCATCAGGGACACAAAAATAAAAACCACAATAAAGTATCACCAAATATCTACTAGAACCACTAAAATTAAAAACAATGACAGCACCACATATTGGTGAGACTGTGAAGCAACTACAACTTTAATAGTTATTTGGTAGGAAAGTGCTAGATAGTGCAATCGCATTGAAAAATATATATATATGGCTGTTTCTTATAAAACTAAATATATACTGACTGACCTTTTGACCCAGTATCCTAATACCAGATATTAGTTACAGAGAAATAAAAGCATATGTTCAGAAATATGCTTGTACAAAAATATTCATAGCAGCTTTATTCATATTCCAAAGTGGAGACATCAATGTATTGATCAATGAGAGGATGAGTAAACAAACCGTGGTAAATTCCTACAATTGAATACAACTCAGCACTTAAAAAGAAAAAAAATACAATATATACTCAACATAAATGGATCTCAAATGCATTATGCTGCTTAAAAGAAGCCTTATAAAATGGAATATATATTGCATGATTTAATTTATGAGAAACTATAAACAAGTAAAACTACTCTATGGTGGCAGGACCAGAACAGTGGTTGTCTCTGGGGGTGGCAGCAGAGAGGCATGGGAGAACTTTCCAAGTGATGAGATGTCAAGATATGTTTCCTATTGAGAAATAATAAAATGGTTTTAAGCTAATGTTTTGGAGTGGTTTGGTAGGCAAGATTAGATTACAAAAAACCCCCACTATGTCTAAATAGGTATTAGAAACAGAATTCTATTAATACAGAAAAATATAAATAGTTTTTGAAAAAGTAACTGCATTGTGGAAAGTAATGATTTGCTAATGATAACATAATTAAAGTCCTATAATACGCGAACAAAAACTAGCAAAATACAGGTAAGCAAATACTCAATTTATTTTCTTATCTAGTGAGAATTTAAATAATACTGGCTTATTTTTTCTTTATTAATTAGAAAAATATTGGTTAAAGAATGCTTTTGCAAAAAAATAAGCATGATAAATAACTTTCATTTCACTGGATTAAAAATCAAACAAACATTAATTTCAAACTAAGTAGACTTCAAGGTAAAAAGCAATCAAATTTTTTAAAAAGACTATTTTTAGATCTGTAAAAGAAACAATTTTCAGTCGTGACCCCGTTTCTGCAAATGATATGGAATGAAAAAATATAAAGCAAGAAATATTAACAATTCAAGAAGAGAGACTGGTGATAACAAACTATAACTATGTTCAAATCGCATCCTGAAAAAATACCATGAAATTACAAAAAAATTAATACCAGTGCATCCATATCAATCAGTTGTGGAAAGTAAAAAAGAATTGGGCAGAAATTTTCACTTCCAGATAGGACGAAGAGGATCTTTAAAGACTGCCATTACTTCATGGCCACAAGAAAAAGTGATAAAATAAAATTCATGCTTCATTTTAAAGCTGTCAACGAGTAAGCAGTGAACACCAAGAACTCCAAGTGAACTCAATTCTAGTCAAGGGAAGTCCTTCATAGATGAATAAAGGCAGCACTGCTTCCATACCTGGGAGCAACTGCTTGCAGGTGGGTGTAAGATGAGCCTGTTGTCAGAGCAGTGACCACTGAAAGGAAGAAAACTGGTTGAGTTTTTAGTGACAGTGTGGGCTGCCGTGACACATGGGTACCTGGAAGACCACAGTGCCAAAGTAAATCTCTCAGCTTGAAATTTCTCCTCTATGGGAAGTTTGCTGTCAGAGTGGGGTGAGTGCAGAGCTAGAAAATACAATAAAAATCTTATTTTCTTACACATTAGTTAGGTGTTAGAGCTTGCTGGAGTTGAGCCCACAGGTGAGCTGAAATGAACTTTCAAGCTGCAACTCAAATTTGTTCCAGTCACTCAGTGTAGCTGGACTCACTGGGGTTGGCTTGAAGGGCAAAGGGAGATATTCATATTAGCTCTTAAAACCAGAAATGAACTGAAACTAATGAAAGCTCCAGCCTCTCTCTACCTATGCTCTACAGATGAGTGAATTCGTATGATCAGCTCCTTCTTCTAGCTGCCTGATATTTAAAAATCATATATCCTGTCTATGAAAACCATGACACAAAAAAAATATTACTTGACCCAAATAGTATCTAACACAAAATTTATCTGCTTTTTTCCTTTTACACAAGATGTTTGGTATGCAATAAATATTTATGAAAACATGCAAAGACACAGAAAAATGTGACCCTTAGTCAAGAGAAGAAATAATCAATACAGGCAGACTCATCAATGCACGGGATGTTAGAATTAAAGACTAGGGACATAGAATAACTTGTGAAGAATTGTATGTTACCACTTTTGAGAAAAAGTTAGACATAAATAATAACAGTTGATAAGTGTCAGTAGAGATATAGAAGCTTATAAAAGAACCAAGTCAAAATATCTATGACTGCTACATATAATCTTAATATGACATAATATAATAAAACATCAGAATAAATAAACTTTATAGTTGACTAAACAGAAGAAATAAATCAGAAAGCTCTAAGAAAGTTCAAAAGAAAATCCCTAAATTGAAATATAAAAAATGAAAAAAATTATAGTGTCAGATATGTGTAGAGTAATATCACAATTTAATGTATGTTTAACTAGACCCAGAAAGAGAGGAGGAGAATAGGGGGAAATTGATATCTGAAGAGATATTAGCCAAATATTTTCTGAAGTTAATAGTTATCAACTCTTTAATCAAAGATAACCAGAAGAAACAGAAAGAAATATACATCCAGGCACATCATTGTCAAAAGACTGCAAAACAAAATAAAAAGAAAATGTTAAAGACAGTGATAAATACACATTACATTTAGGGGAACAACAGGAATGATGGCAGATTTTTCATTAGTAACAATGGAAGCCAGAAAGGCAGTGGCATCTTCAAAGGACTGAATGATTAAAAAAAAAAGTATCAACCCAAACAATAATGTGGTTAGCCTAAGCAGTAAGTTACCAGTAATTTTTATTTCTTCTAAATGCTTTTTACAGCTATTGTGTAATAATAATACATAGCATTTAAACTTAAAACATTAAAAAACAAATAATGTCATATTTGTGTCAGGGTAGATATAAAAAAATCTTAAGAAAAACAATTTGACTAATCTTTATCCACATTATCAGAACTATAATTGACTCATACTATGCTTTTACTAGTCTTTGTTAAAGTATTCATATCCAAAGATCCACTAACACAACAAAGATTTTATGTGACAATAGCCCTTTTATAAAGAGATTAAAACTAAGAAACGATCATGTCTGTTGGCTCCAGATCAGGAAACATCAATGGAAAAGGTGAAATTTGAGGTTTAGTAGAAGGTTCAGCATGATTATTCTCTCAGGGTCTTTTTAAAAGCCACAATTTGATCATAACTTATAAACCAGTTCAATAAATGCCTGGAATTTTTACAGAGAACAGTTTCCAAAGTGTTCTTGTTTTATTTTGATTTTATTTTTTAAAGTAACTTAAGACGCCTGGCTGGTGTAGCTCAGTGGATTGAGCATGGGCTGCGAACCAAAGGGTCACCAGTTCGATTCCCAGTCAGGGTACATGCCTGGGTTGCAGGCCAGATCCCCATTGGGGGCCACATGAGAGGCAACCACACATTTATATTTTTCTCTTTCTTTCTCCCTCCCTTCCCCTCTCTCTAAAAATAAATAAAATCTTTAAAAAGTCATTTTAAAGTAACTTAAGACGTGGTAGTGGCTTCAATGGGGAACTAATTCCCACATAACCATTTGAGGACAGAAAATCATTTGGGTTTCTTCTTCTCCTTTCAAAAAAAAAAAGAAGTGTTTAGATAATTCAACATGTTTCCAGTAAAGAAAAATTTACAAGTAGGAAGAATTCCATTTCTGCTGGTGTGTTGCATTTGGCTTTGTAATTAACAATCTGTATTCTTTGTACCTACAGATAAACATGGGTTTTCCAAGGGCTGACTTGTATCATTTAAACATGGTCTGCCAGTAACTTGGCCTGAAAAAAATCATTTTGGTAGGTAACAGGACATTTAAAAGGGACTCCTTCTGTCTGAGTTTATAGTTGAGACCAAGATGTGCTACATTCCACGGGAGAGATGCTAGGCCTGAAGGCCTTCTATGCAAGACTTGGAAAGAAGGTTCCCCAAACTCATTCTACACTGAAAGTTAAAGTACTCATTGCCCATCTCTGCACTGTGTAAAAAAACTGGCAAGACTTCATGAAAGAGAGCATTTTGGGAATTTCTTAGGAATTTTTGACGATTCCTTCCAGAGAACCACCTGTAGAACATAATATCTATTTCCCAGGGTGTGGTGTGGGAACTGGTACTTGATTCATGCCTAAACACTCTAAAAGTTAGTGGGTGGAAGGAGAGAGCTGCTTGGAGGAGGACCTCCACTTGTTTTATCTAATGGCTGAAGACGTGAATTTTCCCATAAACCAAATGGACTCATGAAAGATATCCAGGCTTAAAATGACTCTGACCATAGAAGCAACACCAGTGTCTACCAACAGATAAATAGATGAACAAAATATAGTATACACATAAATGAAATATTATTCAACCTTAAAAAAAGAAATTCTGACACGTACGATAATATGGATGGATCCTGCAGATATCACGCTAAGTGAAATAAGTCACAAAAGGACACATAAATCACAAAAGGGCAAATGCCGTATGATCCCACTTACAGTAGCCCCCTTCTCACTCATGAGGATGTTTCAAAATCCCATGTGTGCCTGAAACCATGGGTAGTATCAAACCCCAAAACTATGTTTTTTCCTATGTATATGCACACACCTATGATGAATTTTAGTTTATAAATTAGGCACAATAAGATATTAATGATAACTAACAATACAATAAAACAATTATAGCAATATACTATGATAAAAGTTATGTGAATGTGGTCTCTCTCCCTCTTAGCAAATTGCACAAATTTTTTTTCACAATTTCATGTATAATAGAAGATTCATTCTTATTGTAGATCTTAATAACCTTGACATACAATTTTTTTTCTTATTAAGTTGAGAACTTTCACCTTTTCACTTAAAGGAAGTACTTTACAACTTCTCACTGGCTTATCCATATAGCCAGCATCACTACTCTTGCTCTTTGGTGCCATTGCTAAGTAAAATAAGGGCTCCTTAAACACAAGCGCTGGGATACCTTGACAGTCAATTTGATAACAGGAGAGGCTGCTAAGTGACTGATGGGGTGGGGGGCATCTAGAGCAAGGGTACACTGGACAAAGGGGTAATTCGCACACCAGGTGAGATAGAAGCTCGGCACGAGATTTAATCATAGTACTCAGATTTAAAACTTAAGAATTGTGTGTTTCTGGGAGATTTCCATTTAATATGTTAGGATGTGGTTGACCATAGGTAACTGAAACTGTGAAACTGAAAGGTGAAACAGCAGATAAAGGGGCTGTTATACATGGGCTAGCTCATTTGACATGAGCAGTCAAATTCATAGACAGGCAGTAGAATGTTGGCTGTCATGGGCGGGTGGAAAGAAGAATGAGTGTTAGTGTTTGACAGGCACAGAGCTCGGCTGGGGAAGGTGAAAAAGCTCTGCAGATGGATGCTGGTCATGGTTCTGCAACAACGTGAACGTACTTAATGCTCCCAAACTGTACACTTAAAATGATAAGTTTTATGTTGTGTTTATTTTGCCATAATAAAAAAGATAAAAACAAAACAGAACCTAACCAAGAGGATTTCCTGGAAGAGTAAGATGATTCCCACAGAGGAAAGTTCTAGATGGAAGCCAGGGACCCAGAAGAGACTGTAACCTGCCAGTCAGCAGGGGCTGACCCACATCAGGAACTGCCGACAAGAGCCCAGCCCTGGTTCTCTGAAGGATTCCTGAAAGCAACTCATGGTAAAAGTGAATGTTGGTGTCTGACACTGAGGGCCCTGAAACCGGGTTCGGACAGCATCAAATATGAAGGACTGTGCTCTTTCATCCCTCCTCCCTCTTACCCCCCGATCCTGTCTTATGGGAGGAGGTGAAATAAGGAAGATAAAGAAGCCCATTGTGACCTTCTCCTGACCATAAGCTTCCAATTCCAGGCAACGAGGAATATTGGAGACTATTTCACAGCTAAGTATGTCAGAAGAGTTGTGGAATCTACCAGAGAGTCCATCCAAGGGTGGGGAAGAATGATTCCACAGAGCAGTTTAAAGGAAGAGGGGTAGGAAAGAATGGAGTGACATTCTGTTGGCATCCTATGAGTCTAGCTCTTTCAAAAGATCCTTTCCTTGGAGCTTAGGAGATTCTTAATGGGAGAACGGCCTCTTTCATTTCTCTCCTTCTTCCCTACTGTTAGGAAGCCAGGTTGGCCCCATAGTCACCATCCAAGGAAATACCCCAGAGGACATGGTAAGTGGGAAGAGGTCCCTCCACAAGTAAATAAATAAAAGCAATTTTATAGTCATGGCAGAGTATACAACTATATACAGAGTACAGGCCATGGGGGAAGGGAATACAGAGGTGATCCTACCCAAGTCTGTGGCCAGCCAAAGTGGCTGCCAGCTTCTCCATCACAGCACAAGCTTTGCCCTTTCGGAATATTGACATGGCAAACCAAAATAATTATTTGTGGCTACATGCATTCATTTGTTTAATACACTTTTACCAAATATCATGATATTTAAAACACCAAAGAAATAAAAGGTAGATAAGACATGGTCACTTTAATCAACATATGTTCCAGGAGAGGAAAACATACAGATTCACAATTAACTACAATATAAGGCAAAGAGAGGAACACACGACCACCCCGTTTTACAGGGTGGGATTAAAAGCTCTAGAGAGAAGACAACATTTAAATCAAGCTTTGAATGACGGAATAATTTTGAGGGGAGATGCCGTAATTGGAATGGAATGTCTAAAGTGGAGAGAGTGTTAGAGGAAAGGCCAGGTGGCAGGGAAGCAGGTGGCTGACCTGCAGACTAAGGTGTAATTGAGTTTGTAAGCAGCATAGGAAACTCTGAGAAGAAAAATGAAAGGCAGGGGTGGGAAGATAGTTTGGTATGAGATTTCCAAGGGTTCCAAAGGCCAGAAAGTTCATAGTTTGATAGGTAGTGAGGGAGTAATTTAAGGTCTATGAGTGGCTGAGTGATGCAATGTGAATTATGGTTTAGGAAGAACAAATAGAAGGCTATTAAAAGTGCTCAGTCGAGAGGTAATGAAGCCCTTAAGTAGGATCTCTGCTGTGGACATGGAAAAGGAGAAAATGGATGGGAGAGGACTGGGGAGACAGAATAAATGGGGCTTGGCTCCTGATTGCTTATGCCCTTTCCACACCCTCTGTTTGACCCTCGTTCCTCCCGCCTTCTGATCATAAAGGTGGATAAAGTGTCCCTTAACACACTGACTTATATTTACTGGGAATTTTCTTATCAGTATTAGGTAAGGTTTTATTTTCAATATACATGAAAGATACCCCAAAGGATAAGTCTTGATGTTTGAAAATGAAGAAGTAATATGCTATATCTATACTTGTACTGAATTTTCCCTGTATTCAGGACTTATAGGTAAAGTTCCCCCTTTTATCTTTGAGCCTTACTTTCAGAAAAGGTGAACATACATTAGTATATTTCTTATTGAAGTTCTTGATTGCTCATGTAAAATGGAAATCAGGATCATAAATTAAAATTATTAAAAATGATAGTAAATTCCTCTCTTTGTTCCAATATTCAGCTTTAAGAGCATCTTTGCTCTCTAAGAGCCTTGGAATATTAATTTTATAAAGATATAAAAAGGGACTTTAACAACAGAATTACATAACTAAATTATGAGAAATTAAGAAAGGCATCTATCAAAATAATTGTGTTTATAATTCAATTGTTAAACAAAGTTCAGATAATGTATTAGTCACTTTACTTTTTAAAGGCCAGAAGGGTAGAAAATATTTTGTGTGTTTACCTTTTTATTTTTTACCATTTGTGGATTAGGCTAAAGCGAGCTGAAGTAGCCAGTACCGGGCAGCAGGGCTGGGCTCTCCAGTGTGGCATGTCATCTCTGGAAGGCCAGTTGCCATTGGAGATGCATAGCATTAGTGGACCTGCGTGGATATTTTTTGACTTGGGAAATTTTGTATTTGCATGCCCTGGACTTTTCTGCAGAAACACATCGGATAACGTGGGCCACGGACAGCAGGCTTGCCTGGAGTGAGCGGGAGTTAGTGCGCGGTAGCGCACTGAGCAGTAGCACGCTGAGCATAGCAGCTGTGGTTGCAATGCCGCTGATATGCTCGCTGGCACTGGTGTAAAACTAGGAAACGGGGGTCTGTTTTTAGCTCAGATTTCAAGCAGAAAATGATCTTCCAGATAATAGGAGCAAAATATCACACTTCCTCCCCAGCCCCTCAATCAACACAGTTTTACAGCAAATCTGAGGCCGAGCAGACAGAACTCTGCAAATAAAGAATAGCAAGTGTTCTGATTAATAAAAGAGCTAATTTTTCTGAGGTGCTACTACTGTTACTAAACACTCTTGCTAAACACACCCTGCATTAGTTTATTTGACTGTTAAAACACCTTTCTTATCATACCCATTTAAAATATGAAAAAACTGGGATTGAGTGGTTAAGTAGCCTGACGAAGATCAACAGTACTAAACCAGCATCCAGTCCTAACTTGATTTATCAGACCAATGCCAAAGACAAGGCTTTAAATCTTGTTCCTGCACTGCCCCTTGCTTAGGTAAAGCCAGCAGCCTCTTTCTGTGGGGGACATTGATGCTAAGTAAGGCCTGCAGTAAACATGTACTTCTAGTGAGCTTTGAACATTTTGGTGAGCATTTGGAGATATAAGTCTTCCCAGGGAATTTATCTGGAGAATATTTACTTCCAGAGGACGCACCAATGGGGGCATTTTTATTTAATATGCCTAGGGGAAAGAATTTTTAAAACACAGGAGAGAATGTTGTGCTGTTTCTTTAGAGTCTCATGAACATGCAAGAAGAAATGTATTCATATTACCTCTCCAGACCATGAAGGCTTCTAGGGGGCTTATTGTCACTGGGGGCCATAGGAGTATTATCTCCCTTCACTCTACTCTTGTTTCCAACCGAAAAAAAGACACTGCAATAAAACTATAGGAATGAAAAAGCTACACTTAGACATAGATCTCCTTGGGCAAGATCAAGTAGGATAAAAACT
>PVKM010050744.1:0-10638 GCA_004027735.1 Carollia perspicillata
CTCAAGAGCAATGCAAATTCTTTTTCTTGTCCAGGCAATTAATTATCACCTTTTGTTATATGCACAAACCCTTGGACCCTCAAGTCCTAACCTTAGTAGCTCATCAAAAGATTTCTTGCTCTAGCCCTGATTGGTGTGGCTCAGTGGGTTGAGCATCATCCACTAAGCTAAAGGTCACTGGTCTGATTCCCAGTCAGGGCACATGCCTGGGCTGCAGGGCCAGTCCCGGTAGGGGCGCATGTGAGAGGCAACCGATCGATGTTTCTCTCCCTCTCTTTCTCCCTCTCTTCCCCTCTTGGTAAAAATAAGTAAATAAAGTCTTTTGATAAAAAAACAGATTCCTTGCTCTAAAATGCAGCATTCTCCGGTATATTCAAATATCTTCACCTGGAGAGGGAAAGGAGGACGGACTTTGTGTCTTTGATGGCAAACGTGTGGGTCAGAAAGACGGCCTGTGGTAAAGTGGGCCCCCAGGGCCAGCGGTGGCAGTGCTGGCAGGAGAACACGAGACCCATTCTCGGCCACCTCCTTCCCATCCTTGGCTTCCCTAGCTGCAGAAGGGAGAGGGGAAGGAGTGGGGAGGAGGTTGGATTTGAACTTCCACTGGGCAAAGACTAGTAAAAGGAAGCTTTGCTCCACCTGAAGAGGCTGAATCTAATCCGATATGACAGCACTATAGCACCTGGCCTGTCGTAGGTGCTCAATTAAAGTGTCACCATCTTCCCTTCGTCATAATTACCGTTGCCTCCACTCTCCACAGCCCTGATCAGAACATTAGCCAAGACAATAAGAAACCCAGGGCCGACCCGAGGCCCAGCTCATTCTCCAGAGCATCCCATCCCTGCTGTCGTGTGGTCAAAGAAGCCCATTTGGAATGAGATTGACATGTACAGAAAGCCTTGGGTACATTTTGTTTTCACAAAATAACACTCACCCTCATTTCTTTGAGCTAAATAGCATGATGATTCTCAATGGAATCCTTACAATTCTCTCTGGGAAGTTTGAATGTCTCCTGTAATTTAGTTAAACAGCTTTTAGGTATCACAGAGGAACTTGTTACTTGTGGAAGGAAAATGGATCCCTACACTTGATACTGGGACCTCTTAATGTCCATCTGGGGCTCCTTGTGGCTGCTTGACTTGCTCTTTGCCCAAAATACAGCGAAGGAACCATCAACGCGCGAGTTCCCGCACCATTTGTTGCTGCCGTGTTTACGGTTTCTTTATTTACATCAGTCAAGATTCAACATCCTAACATGTTTTGCAAGCTGTCATGACATGAGAAACTAGTAATCTGCTATGTTTTGCTTGCTAACATATTTTTGACATATTTTAGCTTTTGATTATAAGATTGCATCTTTGCCTGCTACCATCTGTCTCAACTCAACGGAACTCTGGCATTTACAAAAACAGTGGGGTGTAGTATTTCTTATATACTTGCACTCTACCAGAAACACGCTATTTTCAGTCTTAACCAATATGTCATGCTTTCACATGCGAAGTCTGAAATGTTTGATGTCTTGCAAGATCTGCCAGGGATAAGGAACGTATCTTCACATCTACTTTGGCTGAATTGAGAAATGTATTAATGAGGAGAAGGGAGCAGTATTTAGCTTCTAAACAGAGGTGGCTTCTTCTGTGGTTTATAGCCTCTTGACTGTGCTTATTCATCGCTTAGCCAGCGTGATTAAGGTCTTCTGTGGACGTACATCTTCTTTTGGACTTTGTAACCTCCCAGTGGCTGCCATTCTTGAGGCTTATTTTTCAGTGTGAAACAGTTACCCACTAACATTTGGCAATAAAGCACTTTCCTATATGGTGTCTTTCACTCATTTCTATTTTTACTCATTAGGGAAAGTCACCCCGGGTTTGACCCAAAGGATTAGTTTGGTTCGTGTCTCTGCTGACAATACTAGGACTGCACAGCAGAGAAAAATGTGACATTGTATTCAAACAATGTGTTGGCGGAAAGGCCAAAAAAAATTGCACAGGCCTAACGTGCATTTATTCAACACCAAGCTTAAATGAATTTATTATGCTTCTGGATTACACCCCATAGGCCAAGAAGCTGTCAACTATTGACATTTTCTTTTCTCTTCATGTTCTGAGTTGAGTGTAAATATATCTGTCAAGGGAACGTAGTGTATGTTTGGTTCAGTGTGTGCCCGTTTCATCAGCAGGCAAGCCCCTATCATCTGTAATCACAGTCAGCGCCTTGGTTGCTTTAAGAGAGGAATGGGCTGCAGTTTAAATTTACATATGGATTTCAGATCGTCTCTAACGCTGTCTTAACCATCATTTTGATTGTGTGCAGGTTTTCACCTTCATTTTCAATAGGAACCGTTTCTAGTGCAAACCTCCATTTATGATGGAGAAATGATTTTGGTCGGTCTGGTGTGGGCCGCATCTAGTTGATTTTCTGCCTTGCCGCGTGCTGCCAATTGCTCGGGAGCAGCTGATTGCATGATTTGGGAGCTAAACGCATCCCCTGAAATCTTATCATAGCAGAGATCAAAGTGGGAGGCATTTTGGGCATTCCATTCCAATATCTTGTGGCTATAAATCAAGTCCATGCTGACCCGGGTCCCTGATGTCCTTTCTCACCTAGTTAACAAGGACAGTGGCAACTGTTGAACCAAGAAAAAAGGCTGAGACTGAATCTCAGGTAACTGTAATTGGGAGTTCCTGGGGAGCAGGGATCTTGTTTCACCCCCTCAGCCTTTGTACCCAGCACAGAGTAGGCAAACAGCAGGTGGACATTGAACTACTATGGGCTGAGGACTGTGGTCAAGCTAGACATTCATCAGCATGTGCTTAATTGAACGTCTCTGAGCTCTCACTGAGGGCTGGTGAACAAAACCTACAGACAGCGGATTTCCCATTCTTGGAAGATTTACAATCCAGCTAGGAACACAAAACTAGTTTTCAAGGAAGCCATTAATTGCTAAGCTAGGTTGTAGATGCAATAGGAGTTTAGAGAAAGGGGATAATGGTACAGATTAGAGTGAGATTTATGGAGGCCGTGGGCCTTGGTCTGTGACCAGAAGACTGAGCAGGATTGAGGTAGGTGGGGAGGAGGAAGGCAGAGTGTGCAAAGAGTGGGAATAGATGGCAGTGAACAATAAAAAACCCCCAAGTAGATGTACAAAGTAAAGTGATTTGCCTTGACTGCTTGACACAGGTTGAAGCTGGATGAGATGTAAGACTGGTGGGTAATTGAACAAGGTTAAAACACTCTTGAAAGTCAAAGGAACATTTATCTTTTTGCAGAAGATGATAGACTATGACTCCAGACTCTCGTAAGCAGGAGACCTGGGAACAGTGGTATGTTTTTAGAAAGACTATAAAGAGTTATATGAGGGAATCAGAGGGGTAAGAGGTGCAATGAAGAAAAAGCAGCGATCCTAGAATCCACATAAAAGTGTCTGGATTAAATAAAGCTGATACTTAAAGCCACTGTTTCTTCTGGAGGACCTCTAATACACAGGGTCCCGCAGAAGCAACGCCTGCTGGAGGGTGGTCGGCAGGGTGACACTATGGGTGTCATAATTGATAGTTTCACTTTGAACATTTCACCTAAAGTGTCATATGGTGTGCTTGAGTGTGATATTGTTAAGCTACAGAATTGCATGCTTGTGATTTTATAATAAAAGTCTGTAATAAAAAGGGGGCATTATTCGTGCCAGATTCTGTATTTCAGGTATTCTTAACCGTTGCAAATAATATTGGCAAACGTCTTACAATAACTCGTAAGTGCACTTACTCTCAAATGAAGGGAAAAGAAGTTTCAGAAAAGCAGAGTAAGTTGGCCTGGGCCATATTGCTAGTAAGTGGCAGGAAAGGAATCCAACTCCATTTGAACCGTGCCCTTTCCCCCTACACTGCTCTGGGAGTCATTGGTATTTATTGGACGAGGAAATGATGTGAAATCCATGTTTTATAAAGATTAACATGGTGACCAAGTACAAGAAGGATTAGAGAGAGGAGAGACCAGAGGTAAGTAGATGAAAAGGGTCTCCCCAGGGTCCTGACATCGAAAATAGAAAGGAAGGAATAAACATAAAAAATATTGCCAAGCAAGAACACGGAATGTGGTGACTGATGGTCTAAATTATTGGAAGGCAGGAGAGAGTGAATGCCGGGGGAAAAAACCCAGAACGATTAGGTGGTGAGAAGGCCACCAGTGACCTTGGGAACACACTTTGGAGTAAAAGGATATTGATGGAAGCCAGCCTGCATGTGAGGAAGGAGCAAGTCAGTGGCGAGGAAGTGGAGGATGTGGAGGCAGACCACAGATTTGAGAAATTTGGAAGAAAGTGAAGGAAATAAATAAAACAGCCTTGTGAGCTCCTTTCGGGGTCAATAATTTTTTTTTTTAAGACTGGGAACTTGTGCACACATTGGAAGACCGGAGACAGCATGTGGATAGGAGGAAGGTCTCAAAGGGCTAGAGAATGCAGGGCCTCTGCGCATGGAAGGGGCCCAAGAGGGGGCAGGAGTGGGTTAGAACTGCGGGACTGCCCGATGGACTTTCCGTGGTGAGAAGGTTCTGCGCCACAGCCACCAGCCCCATGTGGCAACTGAACACTTGAAATGCTCCTAGTGAGACTGAGGACTTTTTTGAATTATGTTTAATTTAAATTCATATAAATCTAAGGAGCCATATATTTATAAATAGCTGCCATGTGAGACAGTGCATGACCCTTCAAGAACCAAAGGTTTTGTCTCCTGAAGAAGGGAAGTAAACTCTTCCTCTGACTCAGGAAAGGAGGGTAGACAGGGAGACAAACCAGGTAGGTTTCATAGTCAGGGAAGAAAAAAGAGTTTGCCCCTGCCAGGAGATCTTAATTTTCACTGGTTATATCTTATGGAAAGCCACATTACTAGATTGTTAGATAAGGACAGCCCACCTGTGTTACAACGCTTGGAAATTCACGTCTCCATGGTCTGAGTGGTAGTCTGCATTAACCAGGTGAGTTGGGGAATTGCCAAATCTCACATGGCACTAACCAACACTCACCCTCGGGCCGTCTGCAGCTCCTGATCCCGATGCTTCTCTTCACGTGGCAGTGGATGGAGAGGACTCTGCTAGATTTCTTGGGATGAGGACGGTATTTTGAATAACTTACTCTGGTGTCTGAGTGATGAGCAAGCCCTTCTCTGATTTTCTAGTCCCCCTTCGGCTTCCGCATCTCTTAGTCACCTTGGGTCAGATACTTTGGAGGTAAAAGGAAGTGATCTCAGAATGATTTCAATTAGTACAGTAGAAGTCTTTTTTTCTTTAAGAATTAGCTATGCAGAGAAAGGGGTGTATATCCTTCCCTTCATTCTGTAGGTAAATAAGAAAGCCCCAAATAGGCATCCAACGTTGCCCTGAGACAGTGTCACCCTCCGTCATTTTGCCGGTGTGCCCTCCACTCCACGGCGGTGTGTGTTGTTTGGGCTGTTTTTCATAGCCTCCGCAGCTGGGAATTCAAGATGCTATACTTAGGCAAAAGTCCATGAAGGAATTAATTGATATGAGCCAGAAGTTGATTGCCATTTAAGTACTCAGCCTCCACCATTGCCAAGTTTCCCTCTTTGCAGAAAGAACTGAGCTTGCCTGCAAACTGGCTCATTCAGGATGTCAGCACAAGATGGAATTCAACCTTTAATATGCTGCAACACCTGCTTGGAAATAAAGGGGCTCTGTGCTTCGGCCCCCAAGGAGTTGACAGCTGACTTCATTATGGAGAAATCTGGCAGAGATGGCCGTGGCTACTCCTCAGCCTCAGCCTCCGGAGGTACTTACCCAGGAGAGTAGTGCCAACAAGACCTGAGCCTTGGGATTCTTCCAGAAACCCATGCTGGGGCATTTTACCCTAAATCATCCCTCTTCCTTGAACTCTAAGAGTTTTCTGTCCCTTTGGTAGAACTCCTTCCACCCAAGGGAGAGCGTAAGAGGCTCTGGCCGGCGGAAGCTCCGAGGAGAAGCGTTTGCAGGTGCTCTCTAATGCGATCTGGATTTTCAATTTCCTTTCTCGAGGGTTCTGCAGTGCTGTGCCCCAGCAGGCAACAAAGCAGGGCTGCCATGCTCTGCAGAGTGGAGCTGGAAGGCTTACCAAGTCCTTGTCCAAGTTCTGGAAAGGACCCAGCACCGCTCCAAGGAGCCTAGCCCACCCTGCGGGGGACCCCTGGAGGCTGTCTCCCATGCCTCGGCCTTCTGTTTGGGCAGGAACACAGGTTACGCCTACCAACTTCCAACATAGAATGTCTGCCCTACCATCCATTTGCAAGATTTCCAGAGCCTATGAATCTGGCCTCCATTAGTAACATAGAGCTAGCATATCTGACTTGTAACAAAGAATATTGACTTTCTACTATTATCCTCCATCATTAACAAACAAACGCATCTGAAATCTAAATGTCCAGGAATGGGGCGGGCTTATAGAGAATGCACCCCTTTGGTGGATCACCGCTCAACTCAAAGCCACAGACACATGAAGGTCACAGAGCACCATCTTATCTGTCTGTGATGCTAAATGAAAACAGAGTGCAACTCAAACTTATACATACAAAAAAAAATCATGTAACTATTTTAAAACACACATTTAAAATAGTCTGGAATGAGAAAAATTGGAAAAAAATAATAGTTGATGCCAGAGGTCAAAATCAGCAATCCAAGAGTTGGGCCTGGCCTGAAAGCCATCTCATATGGCCCACGCAGTGGGGGGCAGCAGAGTTTGAATGGAAAAGGGAGTAGGTTGCCAACACTGGGAAATTGACACATGGCACATAACCACCCGGACTGCTGGCTTCTCCTGAGACACTGAGCAATCTGCCCCGGCAGGCTGCTGTCCCTCCAGGCAACCGTTAGGGCAGGTAGGCAATGGGGCCTTTGCTCCCCGGGTTGCCAGAGTCCCCACTGGGCCAGATTTCTCACTCGCTGAGTTTCTAATCCTGGGCCAGGTGTCATGGGCTTCTGGGTCATGTTTCCCTTTTCTCCTTCCACCCAAACTTGCTATTTACTGCTAATGTTACTTTTTAGAGTTAAAATGATCACTAAATGCCCAGTTGTAAAAAGTAATGTTCAGGGAAAGGAGTTTGAGGCCCCTCCTACTTCCCGGATATTATGTCCACATTTCTAGTCTTGAGTACAATACACTTGAGAACGTTAGTGGCCCAGTGGCTCTCAAACGAGGCTCTGCTCACCTGGGGCACTTTGGATGCCCAGCATGCACTCTCCACAATTAAATCAGGACCTCTCAGGGTGGGATTCGGGCAATAAGGGTTTTTAATGCTCCCCAGGTGATTCCAAGGTATAAAGGTCGTTGAAAAAAGCCATATAAAGTTTCACATTGGAGCAGTTTTTCAACCTCAGAACTACTGACATTTGGGGTATAATTCTTTGTTCTGGGCACCAGTTCTGTGTATGATAGGATGTTTAACAGCATCTTGAGCCTCCACCCACAGATGCATTAGCAAGAGATGACAACCACTGCATAAAAGATCATAAAATTATAGTCAAGTACAGTGGCCAGTGTATTGGCCACCTGACTTCCCATAAGTCCTGTGAGAAATTTCTTTTGGAATTAAGTCCTAAGAAATGAAAATCTCTCTTAAGGAAGTGGTATATTTCTTCCTCTATTTTTCCCCCTTCTACCAGGAAGCTCAGAGTCAAAGCAAAAAAAAAAAAATGCACTCAAAACCAAAATTAAAACACAAGACAATTGCTTTAGTATATTTTCTTCCCTCTTCATGATGCCAACTTTCCTATTGACATTTTGTTAATCTTTTCGTTGCCTTGTACTCTTAAAGAACAAAGTAGAAAATAAATACAAACAAGGTTACAAGCAAAAGGAGGAAATGGCTCTTCCACATACTTTTCAGTATTTATGACCCAGATTATTGGAAAGAACTGGGTCAGCCAGGCATATGGGGCAAATCAGGGACAAGCCCTTTGGCCTCCAGCTGTTTCTGGGATGAGGCTGAACAGTGTGTGTCAAAGGAGGCCCATGGGCAGCCATGCCGGAGGGTGGGGGGCTTCAGAGAAGAAGAAACACAAGCCTCTGTGGCCCCCTGAGAATTCTGATGCCCGGTGTCAACTAGGAGCCTGGCAAGCCCTGAGGGGCCACGCTGTTCTAGGTGCCTTGGGATCCACCTCTGGACTGCACGGTCTCCCACTTCTGTGAAATGAAGAGCAGCTTACTTTTAGTGAAATGTAACCTGTTCATTAATAAGCAGAAGTTTTAAAGCTTTTTAAAAAATCATTATTAAGTGTGGTTACTTCATTTTAAATGCAAAATTCTTGAATAGACCAGAGATCTTAACTTTTTAAAATATAGTTGAGTATTTTAATTATGAATGTACTTGCATATTCTCAGTCTATTTCATTATTTATGTTGCCAGTGAAAGAGCTTTTTAATTAAATAGCATGCTGGCAATCCATTGTGAAATGTATAGATGTAGATTTCCTAGCATTAAAAAACTAAATACATACACACACACAACAAAAAAAAAACATTCTAGTGAACACATGCACTTTAATCGCCACGAGAAACTTTTTTCTGAATAATGTTAAAATTTGACCAAACTTTTTAAAAATTAGTAACATAAAATGGTATAATTTGCCAGTACTCCGCATGGCTATAACTGGGAAATGGGGTGGGCAGTGGTTCTCAGTGGGATCCCCACACAAGGAACACCAGCATCACTCGGGAACTTCTCAGAAACGTGCAAATTGGAGCCCCGCCGCCGGCTAACGGAGCCAGCAGTGCTGGGTGTTGGGCCCGGCTACAGAATAGGCCCTCCAGGTGATGCTGCTGCTAAGTTTGAGAACCGTGGGGATGAGGATAATGCTTGTGGGGCTGGTAATCCGGGCTGTGCAAGGGCCCCTGTGACAGGCGGAGCCACAGCACCCACCGCAGTGACAGGGACGGCATCGGCCCACGCTGTCGTCCCCCCCGGGCTGAAAAGTGTTGTGAGGATTCTTGCTTCTTCCAAGTTTAATGGCCTGCTTGAAGTCCTCCGAGTTTCAGAGGTCAAAAGTCACAGTGAGTGAAATGTAAGCATGGTATGGCTGAAAGTGGCCCGTTAATATCAGGTGTATACTTACCAATTTTGACTAATGATGTATATCAGGACTCAATTTACATAGTTCTATTTTCATGTTTAAAAAAAAAAACCTTTGAAATTAGAGCCCCTACTCACTCACCAGTTTTTGGCAGGTGGTGGGGTCAGCAATCTTCCGGAGGCACCCACGCGTGTGTGAAGGCTGACGACCAAGCCGCCGCGCTGCACGCCCTCCCCTGGCTGCGGAGCCGCGGCCGGAGGTGGGGTGATCCGGGGAAGACAACAGTGGAAGGCAGCGCCAGAGCTAGAACTAACAGCCACGGGCTCCCTGCTCTGTGCTTTGTCTTCTGAATGAACAAAGCTGCTTCTTAAGTACACATAAGCCAAACTGCCTCTCAAATTGCAGTCATCTACTTCGAGTTCAGATTTGCACAGCATGACATGAATTGGGTTGCAAATTATGCAGAAAACAGCCATCACATCCATCTGTGATGTCAGAATCCTCCAGTACAATGTGACCTGGTGGTATCTGAGCGAGCAGACGCACATTGGGTCTGATTCCTTCCCTGCGCAGTGTGATGAATATCTTCCCAGCTGCATTTGGCCCGGAGTGAAAAGGTTAAATATGATTGAGGTTAGGGCTATGATATGCTCAAGAGCAGACTTCATTTCCAAGGGTGCAAGCAATTATTATTTTTTTAATGGTAGAGTAACTAGAAAAAGAAAACACGCAAATACACTCATATCTAATGGTAAACTGAATTTATTTCCTCTTGGAAAACAATTCCAGTAATCTCCAGGTTCAGACCGCAGAGTAAACATTAATAACAGTAACATACAGGTTAGTTCAACTGATTCAAGAATTTGGCTGTGTGAAATCATTAAGGAAAACCTTGAACACTCAAAGCTTCAAATGTATCCAGGAAAAAAAATTCTTTGACAGTCTACATAACAACTATTGCATATATAGTGATGCTACCTGTCACATCGCAAGGCTTACAAATATATATACGGGCCTTATCCAGCTGTGGGTTCTGTTCTGTGAGAACATCTCTTCATGGTTTGCAAGAATCTTCAGCAATAAAAAATAGTCTCGGATTTGACCGTTGATTTACCAAAAGAGAAATTCTAGGCTTAAGTGTAAATAAAAGGAAGTCCAAATATAGTCTCATGTGTAACACAGTTGTCTTAATCTGTCTTCCTTGAAAATACTTTCTCTTAAGCCATTTCACTCACATTTTTTTAAAAATCTTGCCTGAATAGGGCCCAAGTCCACTAGTCTTTATAAGACCATTTTAGTTTCAGACGACATAATACATGTGCAACACTTTATATACAAAGAGTCTATCCGGTGCTCAAAAGTTCAAACACATGAACATCCAACAGCTTTGATAATACAAGTTTTATGGTACAATACAATGTTTCTGAATAATATACATTAACAATGAAAGTTTCGTGCAAAGAGTAAAACATGTTCCCTTTTTGTGCCACAGAAGGAATTCTCCTCCACAGATCATACTTGCACTAACTGCTGTGCTGGGTCATCGTGTGATTCTGGAACAAAACAGAAAGAGGAGGGGAAAAAAAA
>PVKM010050745.1:0-10636 GCA_004027735.1 Carollia perspicillata
CTCACACTCTCAGCTCTTGCTTCCTGGGTCCTAACATTTTGAATCCAGTGTTGCCGGTAGCCATTATGGCCTCAACCCAGCCAACTGCCATTCCTTCTGATGAGACAGCTCCTGGTGTGAGTGAGAGTGACCGGGACCAGACCCTATTCTCTGTGTTAGTGCGTCCACCACCTCCTCTCTCAAGTGTGTTCAGTGAACAAGCCAAAAAATTGGAAAAGCGAAATTCATGCTTAGCCACAGCCAATGCTAAGGACCTGTATGACATATTCTATAGCAGTGGTGGAAAGGGGACCCCCGAGACTAAACTCATTGGTGGTCCATTGGCCAATGGGGAGAATAGCAACTTTTCTAGAGGTGAAAGTTCAGACACATTTTCCACTTCTACTGTGAACAGCAGTGCATCCCAAGAGGAGTTCCCTCCAGATAGAAGTTTGGTTTCTGCTCCTTCTGCTCCTTCAGTTGGAAACCCTAAAAAACCCATTGCAAAAACTCTGATGTCCCTAAGGAAATGGTCAGTTGTAGAACATGTAGACTCAAAAAACAGAGGCAGCAGCTATGGCTTCCTACAGCCTCTGACAAGATTGTGCCAAAGCAAGCCCTATGAAACTATTACCCCAAAGACAGATACTTTGGCTTTGTGGACTTCTAGCTCCTTCCAGAGTGACACTAATAGGGTTATATCTCCAGAAGGAAAAATTGAGCTTGACTTTGGAGAGCCGGGACCACCAGGTGTAGGGTCAGCCCCTGAGCTGTCAGATATACACTATAATACGTTGGCATCTCAGAAGTTGGTAGAAACCCACCTCATGGAACCTGGTAACAAGGATGAGGAAAGCCAAAAGCTCCACCAGTCTAAGGTTTATGAAGAAAGTGAGGTAGAGACAAACACTGAACTAAAGGAAAAGGGAGCAAAACCCTCTGAGAGGATGGTAGGAAAAGGGACAGGCATCAGTGTCGGGCCCAATAATGTAGAGGATTCTAATTTGAACCTCAGGAACAGATACATATGTGAGGGAAAAATAGAACAGCCCAAGCTGCAAATGACTGACAAAAAGACTGGACAATCTAAGAAACTGGTGGCAGGAAGTGAAACCCAAAGTAAAGTGGTGGACGTGAGTGCACAGACTCATTCTTCCATAAAGGCAAAAATAGACTCATTTCCACCAGAAGCTAGGTCTTTATTCCAGAATGCACAAGACACAGCTGTGAAAATTTCTGCCCCAGAATTATTGCTTCAGTCCCCAGCCAGATCAGATACATGTTTAACAGATAGTGCACAGGAGCAAGGAGTTTCACCTGGATGCACGGAGTGCCTGGAAAATTCAGCTCCAGAGTCAGCTTCCAGGGCCTCAAGGTACAAAAGCCTCAAGAGAGAAAAATCAAAGGACATTCAGGAGAAATTGATCTGTGACCTGGCTGTTTGGAATGAGAAGCAGCCAGAAACTTGGGAGAGCCCAGAGAAACCAGGAGCAGAAGCTCTGGAGCTACAAGATGGCCATAAAGAATTAACAGTTACAATAGGAGGCAAGGCCTTAGAAGGCTTTGAAGTTACAAACTTGAAAATAGAAGAGCTGGCTTCCCAAGGGAACCTGGGGGATATGGGTGTTGATTTCTGCAGTACTCCAGTAGGCCCAGCACACAGATCCCCAACTGTGCTGTCTCGGAAAGCATGTGAAGAAAATTCCATGTCACGTGTAGGATGTAGTCCCTCCACTGTCACTGACTTTGAATCAATCCCATCCTTTTCTGAGTTTCCATTAGAGTCTCCTAAAACCCAGGTGCTTAACTTTGGAGCAGAGGATGAGCAAAACTCATCTAATTCCAGAAGTGGAAGGATCACTCCTAACATTTTGAAAACTGGACTTTCTATAGAAAATGTTGATCTTGGCTTGGGGGGCCTAGAGGGAACACACCAGGCCCTTGACCTGTTATCAGGAGGAATGATGCCTGAGGAAGTAGAAGAAACTTCTCAACTAGAGAAACAAGATTCACTTGTGGAATCAGAAAAAATTAACCCTGCAGGCCTTGGGCCGTCTCCTTGCCTTCCAGACCTTGTTGACTTTGTCACACGGACATCTGGAATTCAAAAAGAGAAGTTATGTTCTCATCTCTCTATGCCAGGTGATGCTCCTGAGTGCAGCTCTTTGGAGATGGGACCACTACAGCCAGAAATAGTGAATGCATCCATCACAGAGGTACCAATTCCTCAAGTAAATGAGGGCAATGACAACACTTCAAATTTGGTAAAATCTTTGGCTCCAGAGTCCCCTACAAGGGCAGAGGTAGTTCGAGGCAATACTGTCCCTCAGGAAATACCTACACAAGAAGCTGCCATCCAGGACCACACAGAATCCAGTGTTCACAGCTAAGAATACATACCCAGAGCTACTTGTGGATGAATCAAATTGGCTTCTAGAAATCAGGTGCCCAGATGATCCAGGACTATTTGCTATTTCATCTGGAACCTACATCATGAGATGCAGTTAGCATCTTACAGCAAATGTTCTTGGAAGCTAAAAAATTTACCTCCTGTTTTTTTCCCTTTCTCCTTAAGATATTAGACAAATCAATCATAATTTCTATACATATCTGTAAAAAAAAGTATTTTCTGTTATTTTTTTCCAATTTATTTTTCTCCCACTTTGTCATTAAAATCAAATGTCTATCTGGCTCACCACATAGTGTGCTTTGATTGTATTTTGCCTTTGACTACCATTTCTGGAACGGGGGGAGGAGGAAGATAGAGTTGACTTCTCCAATTGCTGTGTTGTATCCCCACCTAATTTTCTGGGCAGCTTGATGGGTCTTTGGGAGAAACACCAGAAAGCCTGCAGAAATGGAAAACCAATGAATGAAGGATTGTTCATCTCTTAGGTTTCCATTTGGATGGGCCTGCCTTAACATTGTTTGAAATGCAGTGTGAGTAGCTCTTTTGTTTACTGTTTACTTCCTTGTGACATGTCAACCCCCATACTTTCCTTACTCTGTTGCTTTTGCTTGAAATGTTCCTGCTAACCCACAAACGTGTTTGGAAATCTCAGTAAACGTGGAAGAAAATCTAGCAGGCTCACTTTTGGAAGACAACAACTCGGTAAGGCTTATTCATGGCTCAGTGTCAGGAGCAGATGTGCTTTTTTTGGGTCACTTTTATTTTCAAAATGGCCTTTGTTCATTGTATTGTGATATGGTGGTTAAATTCCTAGCAGCCATTTCTGTTCTGAAGAGGTAGATGATCTGAAAGTAGTTCTGGGATTGGACTTATCCTCTGTTCCACAACCCATATGTATTCTTCCCTCTACCTCTCTCTTTCCCAAGTTATTTCCACCATAGTGTGATGTTTCGGGTTGTACATTTTTGTTCAAATTATTAAAGAATTTATGAGCTGGCTTGGACAAGTTTAACTTTATTTTTAATGTATTACTTGGAATAAATGCATTAATCTCATGTTTCTGGATTTTTGTTTTGAAACCACACACATTTGACTTTCACAGGAAAACTAAAGCAATGAACCACCCCCTCACTGCCCTATTGTCTATGACCCTCCAATTTTTGGGGGTGGGGGCTACTTCCTTCATGTCAGATTGTTAGGTTATAGTCTGTGACTCACTGCTGCCTATATGGGTAGTAAGTAGAGGACAGTGGTCTTGTTTTGGCATCTTTCTATTGTGAAGCTTTTTATGTATTCGTAAGTTCACACTCCCTGTGCTCCTCTAGAAACTGAGTTCCCCCAACACTCACATTCTTGCTGAGTGCTCTTGGGAATCAGGGAGCATGGTCCTCAAGTGTTATCTCTGTTCTAGTTTCCTCTTGTCATCTGTTACCAACATCTATAAACTATCTCAACAGAGACTTCAGGGTAGTTTTCCCCAACTGCTCAATACTAATGCAAAGTTGTCAGGCATTTTTCCTAAGAATAATTTTTCTTTTGGTTTCCTGTGTGCAGAGCTGCAGAATTCCTACGTTGAGTTTGGGGAGGCTATTTACTTTTTTAGAGCCTTGACTAATGTTTAGAAGTTTTCCTGGCCTCTATTCATGTTGTGGGAAGGGCACAGACTTGGAAGATTTGGGTCCTTGAATGTTCCTCATCCATTTGCCCTTTTGTTATTTGGGACGAGTTACTTCACCTCACTATATGCTATAGGGATTTTTTTTTTTCTTCTTTGAGATGGTCATTATCTCCATCTCAGCACCAAATGTATACAGGGTCAGTCCTTCCTGAGTAGTTGTCTAGGGTTGCCTTTTAGGTTAAAGCCTGAGTTCAATGTACTTTTCTGGCCTGGAAACCAGACTGATTCAGAAGGTACCCTTTAGAAAAACATAAAGCCAGGTGAGCTTCAGAATATATTTGTTTTTCCAGAAAAAAAAACTCCATTGTAGAGAATTCAGAGAAAATAGAGAAAGTTTAGAATGCAGCTGTTACTAATTTTCAGGCCTTTTCCCTAAGTTCCACCACCCTTTGGGAATAGATGGGTAGGTTTAGAGAAAGAGTGGGGTGTGTTAATTCTATCCAAATCTTACTCCTCGCTTCATCTTGGATTCAGAATTTTTGTTCAGGTTAGGAGGAGACCACTTGAGAAGGAAGAGAGACAAAGTTTAGGAAGGGGAAAAATGAATGCAATTGGCTGGGGCTAGAGTAGTTTGAACAACAGCTCGTGTACTCTCTTGATAACTTGAAGCTTTGTACCAAAGGCAACATTCTCAGGGGTTTTATTTGTAGACTAATACGCCTTGTAAGAGTTGAAGTAACAGCATCCTTCCTATCTGTTTTGAACCAGCAGAGAGCTTTTAGGATTCTGTGGTCTGGGCAGGAAATGTTTGTTGCTGACTTCTAATCAGTGGGATCAAGCTTTGGAACCCATCCAGAGAAGTTATATGAAAGGGTAGAATTCTAACCCATTTGTTTGCTCCTAGGGGTAGGGCCTATTTCTTTTTATTTGGTACTATCATGGTACTGGATAAATTTTTACCTTAGAGGCAAAGGCCCTAATCTTTACATGTGGCTCATGGTATATAAATGTGTTTTAAATTTCTGCAAACATCAGGAACAGTTTTTGTTAAATTCTCTCAACTATGAGTATGATTAATGAGCAGTTAGGTTTAAATTCAGGCAAACGCCTTATTTTACCTAAGTTGTATAAGTAACCCCGTAACAATTTCCCTTGGCTTTGTGAATGGAGACCTCTTGCATATAGGCCCTATTTCTCCTACTGACAGCTAGCTTCAGAACACATAATACTCTTACTAACCTTTTTATTAAGTATTCCCACTATACCTGATGCCATTCCTTCTTTAAAAAAAATCAGCTCTGGCTGGTGTGGCTCAGTTGGAGCATTGTCCTATAGGAAGGGTCACGGGTTTGATTCCCAGTTAGGGCATGTGCTCAGGTTGCAGGTTTGATCCCCAGTTGGGGCACATACTAGAAAGCAACCAACCAATCGATGCTTTTCACATCAATGTTTCTCCCTGTCTCTGAGAGCAGTGAAAAAAAATGTCCTGAAGTGATGGTTTTGAAAAATTCTCTTGAAGTCAAAAAGTTAATGTTTTGGCAGCAAAGCATGACAAAATAAGCCCATTTGTCAGACTGCCAGGTTCAGGGACTTGGGAAGAATGGTGAGAGCTGTGTTTGTGTTTGGGGAGGGACATTAAATGTATTTTTTTTAGTGGGTAGAGGGGAGTTCAGAGAGGAGATGGTGTAAAAAGGAAGTGAGGTGGGGTTTTTTAAATATGTCTCAAACCTTGGTTCCCACCTTAACAAAGTTTACCTACCAAGCCCAGGATGAGAATCTAATAAGCAAGATCTTCATTTATTAACAATTTTGTGAAAAAACAGACAAATGAGATTTGTCTAGGGTTTTGAGTACATTCTGTATTTAGAGTTTAATTTTACAGTAATGTTTATATAATTTTAAATGAAAGGTTGGATATATAATACTATTCATCGATAAGCCAAGCAGTTGAATTTACAATGAAAATCTTCTGCCCTTAAAAAAATCACTATCCTGATTTGCCCTCAACCCTTGCATGTTTTCAAAAGACCATGTACTCCCTGGCCAGGTGGCTTAATTCACTGGAGTGTCATGCTGTACACCAAAAGATTGTGGGTTCAATCCCAGCCAGAGCACTTAATCTGGGTTGTAGGTTTGATCTCCAACTGGGGTGCTTATGGGAGGCAACTGATCAATGTTTCTCACATTGATGTTTCTTTCCCTCTCTAGAAGTGATTTAAAAAAACAAAACATGTACATCTTCATTGTAGTACTTGATGTGGTTGTATTTTACATTTATATGTTTCTTTGATTAATATATGCCTCACTTCCCCCCACCCCAAGTAGATTATAAACTCTCCAAAGCAGGATCGTCTGTCATTGCTTACTGTTTTTTCATCCTTGTGTTTACAGTGCACAGTTGCCTGGCACAAAAAGAGTGCTCAATAAAAATTCATTGAAAGAATTAATGTAGTAACAGTAACTTTTTAATTAAGTGTTTGTTAATACTTAACAATTTATAAGTGAGTAAAAACTGTAAATTGCTGATTGTATTTCTTGGGTGCTTAGTACTCTAGAAGCCAACTGTCGTCTTGCTTCTGTCCTGGATCTTTGTATACAAAGCACTGTCTATAACAGTGAGTGCATATCAACACTGCCAATGGCCCCTTCATTTCAACAACATTCTGGCATAGTGGTGCCAGGCTAGAAAGGGAACACACTGGCCATGAAGCTCCTAAAAGAAAAACTGAGGATGGAAAATGGGCGTAAACTGACCTTAGATTTAGCAATAATAGGCTTTGGAGACTCTGATTTTCCGATGGCTCCCTTTCTTCTTCCAGCCAGATTTCATAGGCATGTTGAAGTCAGTTGGTCAAACCCCAAATACCTCTGATTTGGCTGATGGAGTAATTCAGCCCTTCATGGCCCAACAGCATCTTGTCACCTCATCAAAACTCTACATCAGGCTGCCAATTTTATTTCTGGAAGGGAGCAAAAAAATTAACCAAAAAAGGTTGCCTGTGAAAGAGGAAATAGGGATGCTTTCACTTTTTACTTTGTATCTTTGTTTCAAACATTCTGACCATGAAAATGCATTTTATATAAAATACAAATTTTATACACAAAATATGTACATACATATATAATTATATAAATTTCATATCAGTGAGAGTTATCTGGTGCTGTGGAATTATAGACAAGGTTTTTTTTCTATACACCTTATAGACAGTATAAATATTAAATGTATTAAAGATTTTTTTTTGTTGTGTCTTTCCCACTCAGTGCATTCCTGTCTTCACTCATCTTGTCAGTTCTCCATCATTACAAATAGGCCTTGTTTTTCCCTCAAGGCTCCTTAATTTCCTCTACTCCCATTAAGGCTGGGCAACATACATTCCTCAAGAATCCCCATTCTTGAAGAAAACCATTCTTTTTTTCTTCATCTGTTTTCTTTCTCTTGTCCATACCTCTGTTAGCTGGTTATGCATTTCCTTTAATGCTGTATAAGTACTTGGACACAAAATTACATAAATCAAGATGCCTGTCTTCATAAGGCTTACTTTAATGGAGGTACACAAAGTCTTTGTCCCATGCAAAAAGACAAGGTAATCCATATGTGTTGATTGAAAGCTTTAGTGGCTTTTGTTCCTTCTGCTTGTGGGGGAATCAGGCAAAGAGGGAATTTTGTAGAAAATAAGGGAAATGAGCATGCTTAACAGAAGTGAATGAGTGGGGTAAAAATGGAGTCAGAGTTACATAATGGTAGAGGATGTAGAGAAAGATAGCAAAGAGACCAAATCAACCACATTGAGGTGTTATTTTTCTTTCATCTCTCTGATACTTTGCCCATGCTATAATTCTGTCCAGCTCTCCTATAGCCTACCTACATAAGAATAACAATGATGTTTACTGACTCTCATCTACCTATCCTTTCTTTTCAGGAACAATTTTTAGAAGTCTTCACATTTCCAGAAGGGAAAACTGCAGAAGACATCTCGCCCCCAAAGAGGCAGGAGTAGAAGCCAAAGATAACACAGAAATGATGAGTGCCCTTGGAGCCAGTAGGCAGTCACCTCTAGGATCTGACGTCCAGAAGGTGGGTGTGGCTGCTGGGGGAGGAATGGGTTGTGAGAAGGCCCTGTCATTTTACCTGCCAGTAAATGTTGAGTTGGGTGAGCAAATATGTATGTATGTCTATATCTTTGTTTTAGTAGAGGATGAATAAGATGAAGATAGGCATAGATTTTAAATTTGCCACTTATCATCTCAAATTATCTCGTAATTTCCATCACTCCTTTTGTGCCATAATACTTATGGCTGTAGAGTTAAGCTCTTCTCATGCCTCCTGACCCTGGGTTCAAAAGTTCCCAGTCAGTAGAACATCTCACATCTTGACTTTAGCCTTTCTTACTGGACCATACAAGAACCAAGGTAAAAAGTGCATTTGTCCTTAGAGAAGGGGGTATGAGTAGACACAGCAGGCTCCACAAAAGGGAAACAATCACAAAGGGATTGTTTCAACATTCCTGGGATTTCAAACTTCAGGACAGCTGTTAACCAGTTTTCATTCAGTCTTCCTACCTCTCCTACGTACAGTGAAACATCTGGTACACAGAAGCAACAGGCATTTCAAAATACTAAGGAAACACCTTATTCTGTATCCATCTAAATTGCCAGAAGGTACTTCTTTTGTACTTTGGGACTGTAAGCTCAAGAACACAGTGAAGATGAGAGCCAGAACCAAATAGATTTTAGCTTAGCTTGAAGTCCTTTATTCTTTTAAAGTATATTCTATTGATTATGCTATTACACTTGTCCTATTTTTTTTCTTTCCTTTTATCCCCCTCTGCCCTGCACCCCACCTCCCACCAGCATTTCCCCCCTTAGTTCATGTCCATGGGTCATACATATAAGTTCTTTGGCTTCTCCATTTCCTATACTACTCTTAACTCCCCCCTGTCTATTTTGTAATTACCACTTATGCTTCTTATTCCCTGTAAGTTCCCTTATGCCCCATTCTTCCCCCGCCCCCTTCTTCCTGATAACCCTGCATGTGATCTCCATTTCTGTAATTCTGTTACTGTTCTAGTCGTTTGCTTAGTTGGTTTTTGTTTTTTATAGGTTCAGTTGCTGATATAGTTGTGAGTTTGTTATCTTTTTACTGTTCATATTTTTTGTCATCTTTTTCTTGGGTAAGTCCCTTTAACATTTCATATAATAAGGGCTTGGTGATCATGAACTCCTTTAACTTGTCTTATCTGGGCAGCACTTTATCTGCCCTTCCATTCTAAATGATAGCTTTGCTGGATAGAGTAATATTGGATTAGGTCCTTGCCTTTCATGACTTGAAATACTTCTTTCCAGCCCCTTCTTGCCTGCAGGGTTTCTTTTGAGAAATCAGCTGATAGTCTTATGGGAACTCCTTTGTAGGTAACTGTCTCCTTTTCTCTTGCTGCTTTTAAAATTCTTTCCTTATTTTTCATCTTGGGTAATGTAATTGTGACGTGCCTTGCTGTGTGCTTCATTGGGTCCTACTTCTTTGGGACTCTCTGAGCTTCCTGGACTTGCATATCTAATTCCTTCACCAGATTGGTGAGGTTTTTATTCATTATTTGTCCAAATAACTTCAATTTCTTGCTTTTCCTCTTCTTCTTCTGGCACTCCTATGATTCAGATGTTGGAATGTTTAAAGTTGTCCGGGAGGTTCCTAAGTGTCTCCTCATTTTTTGGAATTCTTGTTACTTCTGTCTGTTCTGGTCGAATGTTTATTTCTTACCTCTGTTCCAGATTGTTGATTTGACTCCTGCTTTCCTACCCTTCACTGTTGGTTCCCTGTATATTTTTAATTATTTCACTTTGTATAACCTTCACTTTCTCTCCTATTTTGTGACCATACTCAACCATTTCTGTGAGCATCCTAATTACCAGTTTTTTGAACTCTGCATCTGATAGATTAGCTATCTCTTCATCACTTACTTCTATTTTTGGAGCTTTGATCTATTTTTTTAATGTATTCTATTGATTATGCCATTACAGTTGTCCCATTTCCCTCCACCCTGCACACTCCCTCCCACCCACATTCCCTTGCTTTAGTTCATATCCCTGTCATAAGTTCTTTAGCTTCTACATTTCCCAAACTACTCATGCCCTCCCCCTTTCTGTTTTCTCACCACCTTCTATGCTGTTTATTCTCTGTACCTTCTCCCCTACCTCCTCCTCCCACTCCCCTGTTACTAACTTTCCACGTGATCTCCATTTCTGTGGTTCTGCTCCTGCTTTACATGACCACTTAGTCTGCTTTTTGTTTTTGGTGTGGATGTTAATAACGGTGAGTTTGCTGTCCTTTCACTGCTCATATTTTTTTATCTTCTTTTTCTTAGATAAGTCCCTTTAACATTTCATATGATAGGGGCTTGGTGGAGATGAACTCCTTGAACTTGACCTTATCTGAGAAGCACTTTATCTGCCCTTCCATTCTAAATGAAAGCTTTGCTGGATAGAGTAGTCTTGGATGTAGGTCCTTGCCTTTCATGACTTGGAATACTTCTTTCCAGCCCCTTCATGCCTGTAAGGTCTCTTTTGAGAAATCAGCTGACAGTCTGATGGGAACTCCTTTGTAGGTAACTGTCCCCTTATCTCTTGCTGCTTCT